>MU105735.1:304383-346040 GCA_012274485.2 Sinapis alba | reverse complement strand
GTGGAGTGTGGTAGACTCCAAAGAGTCTTATGAAAAAGTTAATAAGTCAACGATGAACAGAGAAGGATGATAAAGAAAACAAAAGTCCCAACAGAAAGAGAGAGACAGGAAAGAACTTAAAAAATCATCTTTCACATTTCTTTTTCGTTTCAGTTAAAATTATTATTTATCACAAAAGACTTTTCCTGAGAGAACCAATGTTAGGAGACAAAAGTTTTTTTGGAGTTTCATCATTAGCCAGCCGTATAGTTTGTCTTTCTTCTCTGTGGGAACCTTCGTTTTTTCTTTCTCCTTTGGAGTTTTCTTGACCCTTTTTTTTTAGTTTTTGCTCCATTTAGTACGTCTTCTTATGTGTTTGTGTTTACACACATAAAGCTCTGATCTGTCTTTCTCTTTTCTATTTGCTCTTAATCCAAGAGTATAGAGCTTGAGGGAGTGATTTGGTTTCTTGTTCTGGTTAAATGGGAGCTTGTTTCAGCAAGCAGATCAGAACAGATATTGCTTCCAGCACATGTGAGTCTTTTTCTTCTTAGCTCAATTTCTTGACAGAAATTTCAATGATTGTGGTTTTTCCACACTTGCTTTCTCCTGAATTAGAAAGGTTTGTATTGTTCAGACAGAGTAGAAGTCCATTTATTTCCATTATTAGTAATTAAGTGTTAGAAATAGAATCTCTGGAAAGTACAAGTGTCGGTCGGATGAATATAAATGACTGTTGTTTCTGTCATAACGTTGTTTTAGTTCTTGCCAGATTCGGAAAACCTTAAAAAGTCCACCAGAGAATCAGATTCATAAACCACTCTCTACAGAATTAAAATCTAAAAAAATGCATTGGGCTTTGTGAAAATTCTTGCAGGGCTGAGTTCGAAATTCTTGAGTAGGGATGGGAGCAAGGGCTCGTCGACTACTTCCTTCTCCCATATGCCTAGAACTGAAGGAGAGATATTGCAAAATGCTAATCTGAAGAACTTTAGCTTCAGTGAACTCAAGTCTGCAACGAGGAACTTCCGGCCTGATAGTATGGTTGGTGAAGGTGGTTTTGGTCGCGTTTTCAAAGGATGGATCGATGAGACTTCCTTGGCTCCTTCTAAACCGGGGAGTGGAATTGTTATTGCGGTGAAAAGACTTAACCAAGAAGGGCTTCAAGGTCATCGAGAATGGCTGGTTAGTCACATCTCTTTGTTTTTTTTTTGTTATTTCACAAAAGTCTATTTCAAGAATCTAGTGCTTGAACCTTTTTTTTTTCTTTTCATTATGAAAAAAAAAAAACAGGCGGAGATTAATTATTTAGGTCAGCTTGATCATCCTAACCTTGTGAAATTGATTGGATACTGCTTGGATGAAGAGCAAAGGCTACTTGTATACGAGTTCATGCCTCGTGGTAGTCTTGAGAATCACTTATTCAGAAGTAAGTTTACATAAAAGAGAAGAGAATTTTGTTTTTACATATAAATTATAAATCTTTTTTTATCTGATTTCTCAAAAAAAAAAAACAGGAGGAACATTCTTTGAGCCACTTTCATGGAACACACGGGTTCGAATGGCTCTTGGTGCAGCTAGAGGACTTGCTTTTCTTCACAATGCTCAACCGCAAGTTATATACCGAGACTTCAAAGCATCCAACATCTTGCTTGATTCGGTATGTATGTATGACACATGATTCATTGATACTTTCTGTAGCTTTGTTTTATATTCTAATGTTTCTCTCTGTATCTGCAGAACTACAACGCAAAGCTTTCAGACTTCGGCTTGGCTAGAGATGGTCCAATGGGTGACATTAGCCATGTAACAACCAGAGTCGTAGGAACTCAAGGATACGCTGCTCCAGAATATCTAGCTACTGGTATGTCTGTCTGTATACATGTGCATTTTCTATTGCGCTTTTCTGATCAATGCAAAAAATAAAATAAAACTGATGTTCTTGTCAAATTTTGAAAGGTCATTTATCGACAAAGAGCGATGTGTACAGCTTCGGAGTTGTGTTACTGGAGTTGTTATCAGGAAGACGAGCAATCGACAAGAACCAACCGGTAGGAGAACACATTCTAGTGGATTGGGCAATACCTTACTTAACAAACAAAAGAAGGCTTCTCCGAGTGATGGATCCTCGTCTCCAAGGTCAATACTCCCTAACCCAAGCTTTGAAAATTGCGGGTCTTGCAGTCGACTGCATATCTATGGATTACAAGGTCAGACCGAACATGAAGGATATTGTCAAGACACTTGAAGAACTTCATGTCCCAAAGGAAACAACAAAAGAGAAGCAGAGTCTTCAACCTAGCAGTGATGACAACAACAAGTCTCCACAAGCTGTGAATTATCCTAGGCCTTCAATTATGTAACGGTGACAAGATTGTGATTTCACCGGGGATTTGGATTACAGATTACAAGATTAGTGTTGACAAGATAAATAGTATGTTCATTCAAATATCAATATTATATGTATGTTTGGTTAATATACTACTAGTGTTGACAAGATTAATAGTATGTTTGGTTACTATATTACTTACCTATCAAAGATTATACGCATGCATGTTTTATTACTCTTTTACTCAACTATCAAGATCATATTTATGTTTAGTCAAATCCATTATTGAAGATTCGTTAATGACTGTAGTTATAGGCTTTATTAGTTTTTAGTTGGAAAAACAGAGAAGTTACTTTTTTTATCAAAAAAACAGAGAAGTTACTTAAAACGATATTTTGAACCAAAGATAAACTAAACTAAAAGTATTACTTTTCACTTCTATAAATCAGAACTAAATAAGTTATTACATCTTTTTGACCGAACATATATGCTATTACAGTTTTGTATTCATATATTTGGTCATGAATTATGGCATCTCCTATCATAAATAAATCAAGATATCTTTCTTTTGATTTAAAAAAAAAAGAATTGGGAATCGACCCAACAAACAAGTAAGATGTCACATTTGAAGTCACCAGTGGTTTTCTTACGTTCATCTATTGTTCTTTTGTTCTTTTGTGCCGAAAAAAATATTGATGCTTTAAAGATGAGATAGTATAGGATTTATTCTTTCCACCATCTTTAATCTTTCTCTTTCTTGCAGGTGAACCGACCAAATAGACAAATACTTCTATTTATATATGGGTAATATCTTTTTGTCGCATTTTTATGTTTGTGTATTGCTGCTTAATGGTAACTGAAACCTATTAAGCACAAAAATTGAAAATGCTATTCTATTTCATATTGATGGCCTCAGTTAAGATGAAATTATCCATCTCGACCAGCCACATATACAGCGACCTAAACTACTTTTTGGTTTTGTGATTCGCAAAAAATAATTACGTTTATAGTATGAAAAAGACATACTTCCATTATTTACAATTTTACCTATAAATTGAAATGATGTACATGCACGGTAACTAACAAATACCTCATCTCGAAAGAATTAAAGAGAAGAAAAAAAACTAACTAAGGCCGTTATTGTTATACATCACTGGCTGATGCTATGTAAATAGGATGCATCTAGATGTTAGCATATGAAACGTTGTCATGGGATAAAAACGAAAGAAAACAACAGTAATGTAAGTATGTAACAAAATATCTACAAATAAAAAAGCGCATTATTATACATTGGTTGGTCCATCAGCTAGATCATCAGAATATAAGATAAGATTCTGTAAAATCGATTCAATATATTACTTTTTGTTGTTTTCTCTGATAAATTGTAATCGCAGATTGCACATGATTATGGTGTAATGCATTTACATCACATCACATGAATTCTATTCTCCTTGGTGCATCACCTCTTACATAAGTACATGCTAAAATACGTATGGTACACCGTATATCCCGGAATTATGGGGCGTATAAATCTATAGATTCCATGCTTATATATATAGGTTTGACTGCTCATAGTATAGTGACTTTACAGGAACGGTAAGGGACAGTTTCATTTAAAGGAGAATAATAAAATTGATACATTTTTAAAACAATTATGAAGTTTGAATATTTTCTAACCGCTATTTGAAACTTAAACACAACAAACCCCGAAAACCGGTTTTCCTGAAAAAATGCATGCAACATAAGCAATCCATACATTACATTAATATTAATATATTGAAGATAAATAAATGGATCAAAATGAATAGCCAATCATTTATTTATAAATATGGAAAATCCAAGTTTCTTAATATCATAGATATATATACTTAATACAATGATCAGAACGTAAAGAGAGCTGCGGGCTACAATTATCTTTATCCCAACCCTTTCTTTTTGAAGCCGCTTCAGCCTCTCTACATAACCAAACAAGACAAAACACACCAAAAACAAAAACAAAGTCTAAATGTTTTAGAAGATAACTCTAACTTCCAACCCCAATACTTTCCCTGAGAAAATAAGGGAAAAATGGTAGAACCCCAAATCGTAACTAATTAATTTTAAAGACACGTAACTATATATATTAGAAAGAAAAAAAAAACTTCAAATATATCTTCCTCAGATTATTGTTTTATCTTCTAGAAATCAGACGCGGAAGTTCTTGCCAGAGAAAGTCTGACCAAATTGCCAGTTACTAGGAACGATGTTGTTGGATGTGGAGCTTCTACCATCGGAGGTTCTGACTCGGAAAGAAAGAGATTGGCCGACAAGAATTGCGTTTGATTGCCAGTTTTGTCCCCAGTTACGGCTAAGACCTAACCAACCTGTGTTGCTTCCTTTAACACTAACCATCTGGATGTTTCCGGCTCCAGCTACGTTAGTGACTAGCACTAAGTTGAAGTACTTAGATCCATTGATCGTGAATCTCATACCTCCCTTCTTCCTACATGGTATCCTGCAACACCCCCCAAAAATATATTGCAATGAAGTTGTCTGAAAATGTAATACTAATATGAAATTTTGATGATTCGTTTGTTACGCATAGATCGATGTTTTGGTCGTTTTTTACGTCGGCATCATATTAAAACAAATTAATAAATTAGAGATTTTTTTTTTTAAAAACATAGTAATAAACTAAAGAATATTTTAATAATTTTACGCAATGTCATGAGAGGGAGTCAGTTTATAGTATGTGTTTTGATGACCCGGGTCGATTTTTGGGTTAAGGCGATGACCCGGCAAATGTATGGGGTGAAGTGAAGAAGTGTCGGATCTTAGCTGACTTCAATGCAAAAGAAAATGTCTCCGAATCTTATGGATTGAGACGTGTAAATTACTGATGGCCCTCGGGATTTTACCCGGACGCATTTAAGTAACGTTATTTTTTTATGATTAAGAGAGATAAAAAAACAGAGTGGACTAGAGAGAGATGAAGATTTTTACCTGCGGTAAGAGACGGGGACGATACCAGCCTTATACTTAGCGATGGTTAAGAACATAGGCATGGCGAGATCAAAGTGCTCACGAGGAGGGTTACACCAACCACCATTGTCGCTAGCTTGAGCAAAGTTAGGTGGACAAAAGTTAGTGGCGGTGATAAGGATTGATGGGTTTCCGGGAAGACACCAGCCTGGATCATTGACACACTTTAGCTCAAAGCAAGCGCCACAACTCAAACCGTTGTTGAACAAGGCCGTGCTTAAAGCCGCTGTGTTCACACCGTAACCTTGGCTATATAAATTCCCGTACCCGCACGCACCACCTACAACAATACAAACCGTTAGTAAAGTGTTTATTCAGTGCATAGTGTGTTAAATAACGTGACCTTAGACCATCATTATCCTCAGTCACTTAATCGAAGTTTTTAACTTTGGATAAAAGACGGTTTTTAGTTTTTTTTTAGTTTTTAACTAAGAAAAGCTAATAACCGTCTCTTAAATAAGAGATATAAAAGTCGTCTCTTATCCGAAAAATGTAAAAAAAAAAATCATCAGTTAAGAACTCCGGTTAAGAGACCGGGATAATGATGCCTTTAGGTAAAAAATCATACAGAATATGATAGAAGCTGAAGTTAAACAACCTTTGATACATAATTAATAGACACAATTAGAAAAAACAGAGGGGTGAGTGAGAGAGAGATAGTGTACCCATAGTGCCGGAAGCGTCAGCTTCGCCGTAGAAAGTGGCGTGAGCATTGACCCAGGGACCTCCGGTGTAAACTCCGGGGATTTTTGCGTTCACTGTGGTCGCCATCAGAGCAGCAACCACTATAACCGCCATTACTGTCATTACTTTGGCAGCCATTTTTTTTCTTCAGTACGGAAAAAGGTTTTTTAAGAAAAGGGAGAAAGAGGAGATTTGTGTGAGGGGAAGAGGAAGATAGGAAGGCTACTTATGGAGGGAGAGAAGAGGCTTCAAAAGAGTTTACGGTTTTATTTTATTATGATTTATTTTTTAATCATTTTATAAAGTATTTTGTAATTTCTTTATTTTTTCCTCATGTTCTAATAAATATTTCTATTATATTCCACCGAACTCAAAAGAGTTTAGAGTTTTTCATCCGAAAATAATTATTGACTGGTTTTAGTAAATTAAATATTATTTGAACTGTTCTATACAAAAATTAAGTTTGATTTTTCATTTTTGTTTGAGTTTCTCTGCTTATTATATCCCGTGCATGCTTGTTTCATCAAATAAAAATTAATGTTTCTTTAAGAGAAAAAAGATACGTTGTGAAAAACATCAGTTGATTTTATGGTATTTAGATGTGTTATCTGAAAAAGTATATAGTTGTAAATTTTTAAAATTAAAGGGAATGCAAAAGGTTATTTAATATAAAAACTAAAAAATCAACATTTGGTACTTATTCTTCAAGAAAGTGCAAAGAGAATAACTGAACACTTGTTTCTGACTTTCTGTAAAGCAATAAAAAGGTAAATCTCTTGAATTTTTTCCTTATCAAGACTTTTTATCCTATTTTATTTGTTTTTTTAGGTTAAATAAAAGTATTGGACTTAAGTCTATCGACCAAAAGTGAATATATACCTCAAAACATCTATGGAAAACATCTAGAGAATGTCATTTGTTTGAACAATTAATTATTGGGAAATCTCTTATAAAGTTTATAAATCCATTGTAAAAAGCTTGTAAATATGAATATCATAAGGTTAAAATGTTTTTTTGACTTGTAAGTCAGTTAAATATTTTTTTTTATATAAGCCAAAAGAATAGCAAACGCACGTGGTCCGCACATGGGCATCTCATGCATTTTTCTTTGGTCAAATTGCGAGTTGTGCCAATTGGAAATCCCACATGAACTCAAAAATATCATATCCGATTCAACCCACTGCAATAATTTTCGTGATCAATAGTCTATATGAAATTAATGAATTATCGAACAAAGATCAATGGTTACAAATACTTGATAATGGGAATAAATTCCCTTTCTCCCGTCTATTTCATATTCGTGAAAACACAAGTTACAATTAAACGTTTAATCATTAAAACTCTTATACAATAGCTAATTAAATATCATAAGACTTTGTTGTTGTTTCTGGACTATAATGAGACTAGAGTGTCCATATGGGTACACGGAAAATACGGTGTAGCATTTAACAAGACCGTGTGTCGATGCAGTTGGGACTCAACTGATTGGGGGGCCATAATCACGTTTTAGCACCCACACATAGCGACGCATATATTCATTCTTAAGTGATCTTTCATTAAGTGAACACTTCTGAGTGGGTTAGAAGAAGACACGAATAAATGTGTTTGAATGATCGTAAGAAACAATAAATGAGTTTAATCGATTGTAACGAGAAATATGTATAGTTTTTCAAATGTAATGTATAACGTAACTCATTCTAATAAAAATGCATAAAAAAAAAATACAGAAGAACACATTTGGTCTTTTTCTTATTCAATGAACCACTTTTTAACCAAGTCATCTTGTTTTAGTAGTAAAAAAGCTCGGGCTAGAGCTTCCGGCTTGGGTTGGAGTGGTATTATCACGTAACCGCATTTTAAATGCATTTAATCGTTTACGCGTATCCATATAAGGCCTTGTAGAATTAATATTTGTGAGTAAAAAACTTTTGAGAAATTGAGATCTCTATGGTTATAAATATATATATATATATATATACTAAAAGTCTAAAACGTCTATTGTCAACCAAAGTTATTTCTAGCAACCCAGGAAATATCTTTATGTATCAATCATAGTAATAGGGAAATTTAAAATATTCTACCACTATATCCATGTGGATTCATTTATTGCTAATTTGCAATTGTTTAATAGCATAAATAATTGATCTCAAGGTACGTAAGCCATTACCCTTATAGGGCTTCGATATTTGTATTTATTTCTACTACGTTACGTACACCATAAATGTTTTCAAACTTGTTGGGTTTTTATCGATTCAACAAATTGTATTCTAATGGTTACATTGTGCATTGTTTATACATATTGTCTTAGATACAGTACGTAGTACGTAAGTGAATTTAATTAAACGAGAAGTCAATAAACGTCAGAGATTTATATTTCAAGTAAAATTTCAGGAAGCACATGTGATTGTTTCCAAGAATGTTCACCTAGAATTAATCATTTATGGCATTATACGACAATTTTTTTTGTTTGATAAAGTGTGAAATCATTACTACATGTGAGTTAATTATGTAAGGATGTTGTTAATTATTTATCAACTCGATTACTAATTAACATTTTTAACATTTTTATAAGAGATTAGTAAAGATTAATGCATGTGCAGAGTAGTTTTAGAAGCAAACAAACACTTAGATCGCACTTCGTCCGTACTACTTGACATCGAGCAATAGTTTAATGCTACGCAATGTATAACCGAAACCGTCCTCACGTTACATTTTATTGTTTTATTAAATTCCTAGTTGATATAAGTATCTTATATTTGACTATTTCATTAATCATATACATAGAAATTTATGCTAGCTTTTATTCTTCCTATCTGAAGAAACATATGTTCATAAGTTGATATATGCAATAATTATTCTTATGTATATATCAAATTATATATCAACTAGTCGGTGCAGTGACCGGTATTAATTGTTCTGAAACATAATGTAGGAACATAGTAACATGAAAATATTCATTTAAGTGCAACGGCGTACATTTTCAGCATTTGACTTTTTCATTTTCCCCTGCAACTAAACTTTCAGTACGTGTTGGACTTTGTATACAACGTACGAATTCTTATTCTCTGTTTTTGAATATTAGAAAAATCCCAATTCATATATAGAGTATTATCTTACACGTAAACCCGCTTTGAGTATACGTTGTAAGGCCTTGTGTAACACAAGTTGTGTTGAATCGTATATGTAAAATAATCCATGAGTCGTATCTTATGTTGGAATTTGGAATACATATTTAGATGTGGAGGAAGAGAATCTACGATTCATTTGTACAATCATTAGCATATAAGATCGAGATTCGAGAAAGTATTCACATTATCATGGCAAGTTTTGACATATAAATCGTTTTTATAATATATGCAAAAGGTAATTGGTCAAACAATTTTTTTTACATTTGAAATTTGATAGCCATTATGGCCGTCTTTTTCTATATTTTCATATCAACATTTATACGTAATATAAACTTTATTTGAATATAATATCCAAAGATACCATATAAAAGCCAAGTTTCCCAAAAAAAAAAACATATAAGCCTAGAGTTAAGGGCTCAATAATGTGAAGTTCATATGATTAGATCCGACATACCTTGAACTCCACGCTACGTTAGTATCAAGTGGATATCTTTTCAAGGCTTTTTAAGCTATGTTTGAGAACTTTAGATCGATCAAACCCAAGATAGAATATCAAAGCAAGTTTCTTATATTGACTTACAATAAGATTATTTAAAATTGTATTAATTACCATATAATCATATACCATATATCCCCAGGCGTTTAATTCTTAAAGCAGATCATAACACATGACATCCCAAATTATTCAGTTGCAACAAAAGAAAAGGATTTTAAAACGAGAGGACCAAACTCTCTTCTGTAAATCGGAAATTGCAGAAACCAACCTCTTGACCAAGGGAGCTTTAGAAATAGGTTTAGGCCGTGAACCTGTTCGGTATTTTTGTACCCGATAAGCCGGATGAATAAATAAATATTCGGATCTAATCTAGGCTGTATGTAACTAGTTTGTTTAATTATTCGACCAGACGTTGACGAATTGTAGAATACAGAGTATGAATGGCCATACGAGTTACTACAGAGGGCTGGAGGAATGGTTTGCTACGATATAATGTCTCTTGATAGATAATTAATCTTTCGATTTAAACTTTAGGAACAAAGTTACATACATTTTAGAAACGTTTTTGTTTGAATTAATTTTAATATTTTTTTTCAAAAAAATAAATATCAAGTGCATTATCTATCTCAAGGCTTTCAAGTCTGTTTGAGACCTTTGTATCGACCAAATCTGATAAGTACCGTTGTTGCTTAATGACGAGCAATTATGTTATTAATAATCCCTTAATTATGCTTTGGGCCCAATTATAATGTATGTGTTCAATTATGGGCCAGAGACGTTCATGTATGGTAATCGATCATAAAGAAGACGTTCTCTGCATCATATTTAGACACTACTATCCACTATAAATAATAAATAATAAAATGATATGTTATTATTTTACTGATTTCTAATTTTCAAAAGGTTTTTACATTGTAGGTTAAAAATTTTGGAATGGAAGTTTTGATTATTTTAAATTACACCCGATCCAACGATTTAAAATTTATTCAGTTCTCTTGTAAACTAAAGGGAAATTATTTCTGGATTTTTATTTAAATTTATAAACACAACTCGAAAAAGAAAAACGACATAGGTCATTTGAAAAGAATGAAAATGATAGTGGGTGGAAATTAGGTACAAAGGTAAAACAGTTCTAAGCTCTAACAGATGTCTCAACAGCGACCTTGCCGGAATATCCAACATCCGATGATTTTCTGTCGGACTCCCATAACTCTGGTAATGCCTCCTTCATGTTGTGAATGTTTTCCAAAGCGTAATCTGCTCCTTTGACTTTGTTTGGTGAACCAACCTGAAAACAACAAACTCAAGAGTCAACTAAAAAAACTCGGTTTAATTAATTTAGATTCCGGTTAGATCTAACTAAAGTAATCCTACCAGAACCGTGTGAAGACCAACGCGTTTTCCAGCTTGTACATTTCGAACACTGTCCTCAAAGAACAGCTGCCAAGAGAAATAAATAAAAAATTAATTGTGTTGTCCTCGTTCTAATTAATTAAAGAAAAAATCGATAGGAAGAAGAATCATTAAAAACCGGTAAGCTATACCGTTCGGTTAGGATCAATATTAGCCATCTCGAGGGCTTTCTCAATAGCGGATTCAGACGGTTTACACACAATAGGCGTTTTAGGGAGTGAACCGACCGGCTCAGACCGGTCGAAATGTCCAACGATATCAAAAATCTCAGAATTTTCAGAAGCAGCGTTTATGTGAGTCGGGTTAAGCGTTTCGAAACATATGATCCCTTCGAAACAATCCTCTAATCCCAACTTCTTCAACGCCTTGGCCGCGTGAACTCTATCCGCGTTGGTGAATATCTAATAACGGGAGGAAAATGTTGCTTAGTTATTTATCAAAACTAATATAGTATATGGTGGTGGTACATAAAAATATGATGATTGTGTCACGTACCACTTTGCGGAGAGGAAGGCTAAGCAAAATGCTCCGGAGAACAGGGTCAGGTTTGATGTTTTCGTACGGTAAACGACCGTGGACGAAGGTGTGATATTCGTCGTAGTCAAAGTCATATCCGATCGCCTACAAAACGAGAAGATGTATAGGGTTGATACCAATAATAACAAATAAAAAGTCTTAAGAAAAAAAATGAGATTTAGGAATGTTATTGAATAATGATCACTTACTCTAAGACCGGCCATTGTTGTCCCATAGTTCTTGTAGAGAAGATTAGACAATTCAACGATTAAATCCTTCGGTATACCGAGTTTCTCGACCATATAATCTATCATACCGAAAAAAAAAGGTCAGGAATGGTTTATTTAATATTCGAAGAGTTGATAGCAAGGCAAGAATGTAACCTTTGATGTTCTTCCCACATTCTCTGGCGAGTCCGGTGCTAAGAGGATAAAGAGTGTCGTCCAAATCTAAAGATAATTTTTGATAAGCTGATCAAGTAACTATTCGTGTAATTAAATTAACTTCATTGGTGTATTATAGCTAAGGACGTACCGAATAAGAGACAGTCATACTTCTGCGTCGATGAAAGCCCGTACCTGTTTTCGAACTCCATTTTCTGAATAGAGACGAAAATCATTAAGCATTTGTTACTTTAAATAGAGCTTTAATTCTGAATCACAGATATTTTTTCAGATTAGATTTGTACTTATGACAGAGGAAAACAGAAAAACAAATAACAGAAATGATTTTGTGAAATGAGTGGACGTAGTTGCTTGTGTCCCAAGAAAGTCGTGATAAGATTTTGTAAAACGTGAACTAGAGATTCAGCGAATTACAACCACTGATTGATGTCTTTTCCAAATAATTATCAGTATACAGATACAAATGACAATATATATATGTGTTTGTTTGTGCACGTATCATGTATACATATAAGACTAACACGTGTGTGGACAACATAAAGTAAAAAAGAATTTTAAACACAATGTAATTGTCTATGTATTAACCAGTTTTTAGGAAATGGAGGAAATACGAGAAAATGGCAAGGAGTTTGAAAGCAAAACACAGAACCGACATAATGTTCCTAAACGGAAGAATGAAACCGGAAGGTGTTGAAGGAGGAGGACAGGTTAGTAGTCTACCTTAGCTTTGAAGAGAGCTGGCAGAGTCGAGAGTATCCTAAGAGAGAGAGAGGGGTAGAGGGAGGATAGAGAGAGTGAGAGAAAGGGTATAAATAGGAAACTCTCTCCGGCTCTTTTCCATCCCTAAAAGCTATTTCCAAAATTTTAACTATATATTATTGGGAAATTAGGCTGTATATAAATATTATAACACTTAGCTAATTATATTTTCCTCCTAGCTACTTTTAATTAAAACCGTGTATGTGCGTTTCTAAGTTCTAACGTACAAGTCAAAATAAGAAGATGACCGCGCCATTATCTTTCTTATTTCGTTATATATGAAACATTGCAATAATTATATGTATCATATGATTGATTTACAGAAAGAAAGACATCTATATATCATAATCACAAATATATGTATATGATAAATCATTTTTAGAAACCTTGTGGGCTTATATCGTAATAGTCAAATTTCTTTCAACTTTGGATATTTGGAGTCGGATCGTATAATATGAATTTAATATCAGTTGACAGCTATAAAAGCTGTAAGCCACCAAGTTGATCCATCACCATGCATCTAAGATAAACTTTCAGATAGTTGATATTGAAAGTCTGCAGTTTACTATGTAAAATAAAATGATCAATAATACTGTGTATAAATACGATAATATTGTTGAAAGATATGGTTATTTAAATCTTTTTGTTTCTTTTGGCATCAATCAATAATGGTGTGTTCAGTTTAATCATATAAACAAGAAGATAGGATCAAAAGCCGATCCTATCTCTCTGGTTCCAATTATTGAGGAACTAAAACTCATTTAAACATTTGTATGACTGCGTCTAGGACGCTAGTTCCTAGACTTTACATCATCTAATCTACAACTTAAACACATGTGTCCTCAAGATTAAAATTTTGGAACTTATGGACTCGCTGAATTATTATTTTGGATATGGCAACATTGGTTTTGGTAGTAGAAAGTAGAAACGCTACCAAATGAAAGTGTGAAACGGTACAAATATGTTTAATGCGTTATACAGAATAAATTCGGATTGATGGAGTAAACGTGCAGAATAATGTTTGATTGCTAAAAATATATTTTGCTTACATTTTATATTTTTAATTTAAATTTGGAAAATTAGAGTTTTGATATTGAACTGGGAAAAACAGTTTGGAGAACTTAACCAATTTTTATCAAATTTTTGGCTTAGTTCAAATACATTTTTAACATAAAAATATTTGGTAATTTATGCAATTCAGGTCAAATTCAAAAAAATATTGATAAATATGTTTTAATTTTATTTTAAGATTTTTAAATGTAACTAACAAATATATTATATAATTCTAATAGAAGTTATTATAATGTCTGTATTTTTGTAATTGTGCATTTTACTAGCTGTGACAAAATAAACGGAAAGTACACAGTTTCATCCGGAGATGAATCAATTATTAGCTACTCTTCTTGGCTCTATATTTCATATTATATCGTGATATCGTCCATCAGTTTAGTTAGCTAGTTTGAGGAATTGCTTGAAATATTAAAAAATGAAATGGAAATTCTCCCTTAGCTATTCCAAAATATTAAATCGAAAGCAATTAATTTCAGCAAGAAAAAGATTAATATGACTGGTAGCTATAAACACACGTTAGATGGTCATCAATTTACAAAAAAAGTTAATAGTTTCCGAAATATGAGGAGAGTTATGCATTATTATATATCATTTAAATACAATAGTTAATCCTGATTGGAATTACTTTTGTATTATTATTATTTTGAGAAAACATTACTTTTGTATTTGGTCTGAAACCTTCGTTTTTTTTTTCTCAATGACGGGTTCTAAAATTGGTCTAGCTCGATAGATTTCATCAAGAGATTATAACACTTGGTTTCGCTGTGGGTTAGACATCAGACATGAAGATGTGGGAGTTGCATGCATGCAATGAATTTTAGCTTGGACCTTCCACTCGTCTATCTTAGAGCATCTTTAACCTAGAGATTTCTTTTGAGGTCTCTTATCTTTTTTTTTTTTTTGCTTTTTCTGTTTTAAAAAAAAAAAAAAAAAAAAATTAAACCAATCGCGGGCCGACACGTGTCAGTGGAGCCCGCGAATAGTGCAAGAGACGGTACTTATTTAAGGGTTTTAGAGCACCTTCATCCAAGGTTGCTAGGGGGTTGCTTAGGAGGAAAGAGAAGAAGAAAGTTGCTTAATTAAGAGTTAATAAGGTGTTGTTGCTTGCACTGTTCGCGGGCCCCACTGACACGTGGCGGCCCGCGATTGGTTTTTTTTTTTTTTTTTTTTTTTTNTAACCCGGGTTTCTTAAGGTGGGGTTCTTAGCGGAAGTTAAGAAACTGTTTCTTAACTTCAACTAAAAAAGTTAAGAACCGGTTCTTAAAGTCCTTATTTAAGAACCGGTTCTTAGCTTTTTTAGTTAAAAGTTAAGAAACAGTTTCTTAACTTCCGCTAAGAACCCCACCTTAAGAAACCCGGGTTAATCATGCTCTTAGGCTTTTAGGTAGACTTCCGTTTGTGAACACGATATCCTTGAAGATCACCACGCGAAACACGAGCATAATCACATTTTCTATATTATTTTTAGTGTATATTTTTTTAATATTTACCTTGATTAGCTATCAACAAAGAATCACCACTGGTTATTTGAATTAAAAATGTGAAATACATAGTTGACAAATGAATGTGAACATATAAACTTAAAATATGTAATGACATGTGCACTAAATTGAAAAATTAATAATTTTTAAAGTAGGGGATTAATTGTTTTCTATATTTTTTGTAACTTGTATGCATGTATTCCCCCGTAATTTTCTATGCATGCACTTCCCCATATCAAACGTTGTTTATTTCTTTATGCCGCCTATACCGGTAAACATTATTATGTCATTTAAGTAAAACTACAAACCTTATATAACTCAACAGCAAAAAAAAAAAAAAATCATCTTATTTTACCCAACACAATACTTTCGCAAATACCCAACATAAAATAATTGAATTCGTAAATAATTTCAGATTTGTTTGTAAACATTCAGAGTAACATTAGAAAAAATACTACCTAATATAGTAGAAAATTATCAGTTTTGTTCGGTTGAGTTTGATAAATTTTAGACGGATTATATTTATGAGTTGTGTTTGTTTGACAAAATCAAACAAAGATAACAATGAAACACAAATAAATATTTTTTAGAATTTTTTTATTTATTAAATGCTTTTATTTATAACTGTGGGATCCCAAGAAAATTTTAGACTCAAATACTAATTTCACAAAGCTTTGTATCAGGTACGCATGTACGATTAAATCATTTAAAGCATAGTTAGGTGACTAATGCTACTTGAATCCATAACGAAAAATTCAGTTGTATCCTATTTACCACTAAGACAATGCAACTTGGTTAAAATGTTTATTATTCATTATAACTTTTGGTTTATAATCTAATTTGATCGGTATTAGTACGATTCGGGTGGTTGATTCGACTACTTTAAATCTATACGGTGCAAGTGACCAAGTGTTCATGCGTACATCTCGTTATGTATCACGTGTCTTCATCTTACACAGTGACAAACGTGCACGATTATACTCAAAGCAAATTGAACGAGATTAATTCATTCATCTGCGGCTGTGATTAAAAATTAATACAACTAAATAAAACCAGACAACCATTTCTTAGAATATATAGACTGATCTCCATATCTGTATCCATTTTTATTAAATTCTTAAACGATAAACATATTGTTTCGGGAATTATTTAGTGGTGTGAACCCAAAGATTCACATGTAGCATTTCATCATAAGGCTTCCCCATGTAAAAACTGACTTTTGAGAATATTTACAATATCCTCGTACGTAAAGTATTTTTTATCTAATATATATCATAAAATGCATTTAACTTTCAATAGTCCATCCCAAAAGACAACCATAACCAATCGTGTGGACATCTAAACAAAGTAATGATTGGTAATTTGGTATATTAAAAGTGGTAAATAAGTTCCGGCTAGAATTTTCACCCTCAGTTCAAGTAGCATTGACCATTTAACCACGCTTTAAATAGATTTAATCGTCCACTCGTACCAAATGTAAAGTCTCATACGACTAATATTTGAATCTAAATTTTTTTAAATCCCTACATTTTTTTTTAAATAGTATTTAAATTGTACTGTCAAATTCAATTTACACTATTCATGTAAATTCAACACTAATTTCAATTTACACTATTCATGTAACTACTATTATAAAAAAAATTAGATATTAGATTGTCAAAATATTTGTATATCAAGTTATACTTTTTAAAATAAGAACGCCAATATATATAAGTATTCATGATTTACATTCAAAACTATTAATGTTTTCATAATTATTTTTTTGTGGGTTAATACATCAAATATAGAAAATTTAAGTTAATTCATATAACAACAAATAATATAGTTTTAATATTATATATAGTTTTAAATAATAAAATTGTCAAATATACAGTTTTGAAATTATAATTATCTACAAATATTATCTCATATTATATTAATGTATATTTTCATTAAAAATATACCATGCACAACATTAAATTTGTACTTTTTTAAGTCTCAAAATCAAATTTCAAATCAAAATGACCTTCTTTAAATTTGATAAAACCTATAAATATTTAAAACTCTAATATATTATATTTCAATGTTTAACTATCAAAATAAAATGAATAAAATTTTGTGCATGATTTTTTTAAAAATGATCTTATAAATTAGGAAGTCCAAAAACTAAATGCATTGAAAAAAGATTACAAATCTCAAAACTGAAAACATATAAATCTATAACAGAAAAAAACAATGATTGATGGCATTTCAAAAGTTAAAAACATATAAGAATAAAAAATAAACATCAAAATCTAGTTATAATTATTTTAGAGTTTGCTTATTTCATTATAAATTGTGTTCCAATAGTTATGACCTATTATTCGTGGTTTTTTTGTGAAATTTATTATTCGTGTTTCCAACTATGATTTTTTTTAAATGTCGTTACATTTATGAAATTAAATATTTAATTTCTTGAGAAGTGTTTGTTTACCAAACAAGCTAAGACGTGAATATAAGATACTACTAGAGTGCGAATCTGTCTCGATATAATTATGTCATAAAATCTTTTGTTAATCAGAGAAGAAATAAAATAGGAGTACTACACAGTGGCCATATGATTGGTACTTTTGAAAAAGACTAGAGTCGAAATGCACAACTGTAGAAGGAAACAACAGCTGTTTGCAATTCAGCTTTTACATTAAAATATTTGTCTTCTGGCGTATAAGAGTGGCAAATAATTGGAGTCGTGGATTGTCAAGAAATACAAACGAAAACATTAAACGCAAGTGTCCTGCTTTTTTTTTTTGAACTGAAGTATGTCCTACTTAAAAACTTTGTTATACATTTAAAGTTTTTCTTACATTTAAAGTTGTTACACATTTGTATGAAATTCTTCTTACTTAAATAGTTGATTTAAATTCTGACTTTTTGGGTGTCAAAACTTAGTCTAACTCGTTTTTTTAAATGTTGTATTTGTATATAAAACAGCTAGTTGGCATTGATATTGACATATTTGCTCATTTAACTTTGCTCTAATTGATTTATTTTATATGTTTTCGATTAATTTCAATGTGTTATTTGTCAAATGACCAAAAAACAAAATTAGTTTTTTTTTTAAGAGTAGAGAGATACCAATAAAAAAGAAGTAAGTAAGTGATTTTGATTAATTGGTGAATTTTGGTTTTAAGTGTTATTTAGTGTAATTTATGTAATTTGCATAAGCTGAAAACTATTTAATAAAAGCTTTTTTTTGTTTTAACTGACCGCACCGCACTACAATTAATAATAATAATTTTTTACATATACATATATATTAATATATTTTGTTATTATTGAAATTGCACTGCAGTTGTCCCATATGTATATTGGTGCATATACATTCACTTAAATTATGTAATATAGGATGCAATCATTTTGTGTTTCTTCTAGTTGCAATACTTTCTATCAAACATGTTAACATGAAATATGTTAGAAAACCTTAAATACATAAATATCTTAATAATAATATAATAAAATAAATAAAACAATGTATCTGAGGTCATTTATGATCTCAAATGCTTCCAACAGAAGAGGTCAGATTTTGGAATATATATATTTTTAAACATAACTGAAAATAATTAATAGATTCGAATCTGTTAGTATATAACGATTTACAATAGAAGTCAATGTAAACAAATAATTAGTATACATATAAAAATCGCGTTACTTACTTTAAAATGAAGTGTACTCCTAACTCGTAAAAAAAGTTTAATTCATTGATGAAACCGTGAAAGAGACAAAATCTATAGGTACTAAAAATGATAACATCAACATGAGATGCCCCCATCAATCATCCATCATTACTCTTGCATGCAAACCCCCAGTGCCCTTGTACATTTTCCTTGTTATTCTGTCTTTTTCTTTTAATATTTATTCCTTTGTAAATATTAAAAAGAAAAATAAGTTAAATGATTTTTTACAACTCTACAAGAAAAATAAGTTTAGGATGCTTGTAAACTTTACTAAAACAAAGTGATTATTTCAATTGAATAATTCATTAATTAAATGGTTTTTTTTACTACTCCTGTAGTCCACAAGAAATATAAGTTTAGGATGCTTGTTAACTTTACTAAAGCAAAGTGATTATTTTTAATTTTTTTTTTCCCTTACATATATGATCATTGAATCTCTGAAGGTATAATAAATCGCATGATTTTGGAGTCTAGGAGCGTAAGAGTAGGAGAACGTATTTTTGAAAATGAACTTGTAGATATATTAAAGCCGACCTGCAAGCAATATTGGATTAGTTAATTATTTATTTAAATGTAAACCAAGTAGATACAATTATCTTTCTGGTATTACTAACCATCGCGAGAGTATGATGGGCACTGCCTCCATGTTCACATACGTATACGTTGACCTTTTTGCAAAACTACAAATTTCAATTAACATTTCCCCTGGCAACAACAAAGACCTGCAAACAACTCTTTTTTTTTTACCTGCAAACAACTCTTGTGTTCCACATAAAATCTGTTGTTTTTTATATTGAATAAACTAATTAATATTCAGTAAGGAAACTATGTTGTAATTGTAAGAATTTTTTTTTATAAACGTATACGGGACCAAGTAAATCGATGATGAAACTAGATGACCGAGTCAAATGCAAACAACTCTTGTGTTCCACATAAAATCTGTTGTTTTCTATATTGAATAAACTAATAATATTCAGCAAAGAAAGTATGTTGTAATTATAAGAATCTTTTTTAAAAACGTATACGAGGACCAAGTAAATCGATGATGAAACTAGATGACCGAGTCAAATGCAAAGGACTAGGAAAAAAAATAGATGACTGCAACAAAGAATACGAAAGCTGAGAAAATGTCATCTCTAATAGGAATTAGATTTACTCATCGCCGGAGCTACAAGTTCATATTCGATAGGGGAGAACAAGCTCTTCCCGGTTTGATTTATGGGCTTTATGGGCCGAAATGGGTATATTAGATTGTTAACTCGAGTGGACTGTTTGTTAAGATTTGTTGGGTCTTTCCTTATACTCGTTCGGTTTCTTCTTGGATTCCAAGATTTTATTTTGGTGGGTTTTATCAGAGCTTCACGTTTAATTTTACTGGTGTATTGACGGGTTCTTATGACGGAGTTCTTAGCATAAAATAAGAACAGTTTCTTAACTTTAACTAAAAAAAATTAAGAGACGGTTCTTAAATAAGAGATTTAAGAATCGTTTTTAACTTTTTCTTAGTTAAGGTTAAGAAACTGTTCTTATTTTAAGTTAAAAACTCCATCCTAAGAATCCGCCAATAAACATGGTCTAGGTACTTCAATGGGCCATTCATTGTTTAAGGTGGTAGGACAAAAGTTTCGGGATTGTAGCTGCAAAAAGACAGGACTCTTTTTCTAAATTTCCCGCACAAATGGACTAGCTAAGCAAGTTGGAGCCACCACAAAAAAAAACTCTAAATCAGGAGAAGCAAGCTGGCTTTCGATCTGACACGTCTCCATTGATTCGAGCAGAAACAAGGTGAAAATATTCACGTATGTTACATCATAAGTGTTGAAAAATACTCCTCAAACTCTTGGTCAATGGTTGGTGTCTTTGTTGCTTCGTCCGAATCTTCAATGTTAATTGTGACGATATAACACAATGAATCGAATATATTGCAAGTCTTCAACGTATTCTTGTGCTGTCTTTAGAAAACCTTTGGAACAGCATTGCTCTAGGGTTGAGTCTTTAGACATGTACAACGTACCCCCTGTGACAGATGCAGAAGAAGTGGTCTAATCTCCGGGTAGGTTTTGTGTCTTCCTTCCATGGCATAAGAATATTTCTGCACATTCTATATCTGAGGATGGACATGAAGAATCAGGAAGAGATCGATGCTTGTTGCTGCTCCAGACAATAGTGTTTCGGGTCTGTTTCTCTAGCTGACAGATATATTTTTCTACTCGATTCCTCAGAAACTATCATCATATCGTCGATAAAGTTCAACTACATAAAGCAATCATAAACCGCATGCTGTTCCCACGTGAGAGTGAGACTTGCATAGGACCCTGACATCTAAAGAACACGTTTCACCATGTGTAAATAAATAAATTACTGAACACGTTTCATACAACATTATTGATCTGACTACACATAATAGTTTTAATATTTGAATTGATAAATATTACATAGTGATATTACTCTCTACAAGGAAATGGTGTTGGGCTATAGCACTCTTGAATCTTCTTTACACAACACAATTGTTATGATAACATGAACTTGTTGGATCACTATATGTAATTGGATCTTTTGTTCAATATTATGTTTACGTTCAGCAGCAGTGGCGGTAAATGACTAAGCAGTTGAAAGAAAGAATACAATTTAAAAAAGAAAACCTAAAAGGGAAAAAGAATAATTACTCAACGAACGTAGCGTGTTAAACAATCCCACAATGATCATGCCCTAACAACTCGAAGTTATTACCCGTACGCATGTGTTGGTAAACGAAGCCCACTCACTCACTCACTCACTCACTCACTCACTCACTCTACTCACGTGCATCCTGCACAGTGCACACCTTCTACTAGATAACCATTCTACGTACCACACAAAAAAACTATAAATTACACAGGTATTGACGATTTACCGGGTCGGTTATCTACGGTTTATGACCCGATTCCTAGTCTCTGTCCTGATATATCACATTGTACCGGAGCCAAACCGATTCTTGATCTCTGTAAATCAAATTCGATCCACATGTTCTGCTGATGATGATGTCCAATCACGTACGCCTCCATTCCCATAAGATCGGAGTTTCCAAACGTGAAACAATAAACCGAATCATTCCCAACCGTCAGATGTGGGACTCGGTACAGTAGAGGCTGACCTGAAACCGCTATCTCAGCTCCTTCGAAAACCAGTGAAACCGATGGTAACCGGTGGAGGATCCCGGTCCGAATCCGAAAAGGCGAAATTAAGTAACACAAATCCATGGTTCCTTGGAAAACAAAGTCCGGTTCATCGTAAACCGTCAAGGTCCCGTTTGTCTGGTTTAAGAATTCGGTTCGAAGTGCAGTGTAAACCGGTCCTAACAAGAAAGTAAACTGAGTACCGGAATCAACCATGGTCTGACCAGCACCGGTATGATCCGGTACAAGAACCGATTTAGGGATGGGTAAAAGCTTACCGTTAACTTTAATCCCCGTGAGCTGGACGGTGTAAGCGACACGGTCGAAGTAAGGAAGCGGCGTCGAGATCCGAATCAACGGCGTGTAATTTAACGGCGTTAGCCACGTGAAGTTGGAGTCGCCGAGGAGAAGAAAACCCGGGAAGTCGTCGGTGCCGGAGATGCAATACGAGAACTTGGGGAAACCCATCTGAGAGATGAAAGAAAGGGAACCACGGTTCATGCCCAGTAACCCGGTTGTCTTGCTGTCTTCTTCCGGGTCGGATCCGGATACGGATCCCATACACCCGAAAACGAGACTGGAGTTGTTGGTGGAGTTTCCGAGGTGGAAAATCTCGGCGGCGAGGTTTCCTTCGGAGGAGGAGGCGTCGGCGTAGGAGAGAGTTGCGTGGCAGAGTTTGTCGGAATCGCAGGAAGCGGGTATGAGGAAGTCTCGGGTCCGGGTCCGACAAGTGGGTGAGGAACAGGGGATTGGTGAGTAAGAGGAGGAAAGAGTCGGGTCGAAATTGTTAACCGGGTTTGGGTTTGAGGTACGGTTGCAGCGAAGCCAGGAGAGTTCGCTGCCAGTGTCGATGACCATGGAGATGTTTTGAGGAGGAGTGCCAACGGTAAGTGTGACGGTGAGAGTAACGTTATGGTGGAAATGGAGTTTGTCGGTGGGTCGATGACCCGAATTATCCGTTGGGGTTATTCGGGTCTTTAGAGGCAAAACAAGAGTTTGAGAAGAATATGAAGAAGAAGAGAAGCATTGATTCGTTCTGATGAAAAGAATGAGAAGAAGAAGAGAAAAGAGAGGATGGAACGTCAGGTGCATGATGAGAAATTTATGAGGAAGCAAGTTTGTGTAAGTGAAGAATACCAAGTGAAGTTTATGAGTTTGGTGCAAGTTCACTGAAACAGCAATGAGATCTTTGTTCTTTCTTTTCAACTGGAAAAATATCTCTTTTCTTTTCTATTTTCTCGAATTTAAACTCACAATATATTCTTTCTGTTTCACAAAAAGTATAACTTTAAATTTTTTTCACATCTACTGAAAAATCACTTAAAAATTCTATTTTATTCTCATTTCACATACTAAATATTTTTTATTTCTCTAATTAATATACTAATATAATGAAGTTAAAAATAAAAAATTGTTTAAAATTCTACATTGAAAACACAAAACAACATTCTTTTTGAAACAAAAACAAAAATTTAAAACAACGTTTTCGTAAAAAACAAAGGGAATATGAGACTTTTTATTAATTAGCTAGAAATATATATTTTAAAAATATTTCTGAAGACTCAAGTGTTTTATCTATCACTGTCATAATTTTGTTTTATTAAATTTTTGTTTTCACTTACGAATAATTATTTTAATTGGTATCTAATAATTTTTAGAAAGAAACAAATGTATTTTTGTTAGGAATAGTCACACAAAATTATTATTCTTATATTAAATAGTTGTTGTTTTTTTAATACTGAAATGGTTAATCTGTAAGAGTGAGACACTGGGCACATATGACATGCACTAGTGAACATATTAGAGCTTTAGAATAGCTTAATCGAGGAAAATCTCTTAATTCAGTCAGATGATTTTTAATGTATGGAGCGACCATTGCAAACGGCTCTAAATTCAAGGAAAATTATTAGGGGAATGATTTTAATATTATTAAACTTTCTTCATTAGGTTGAAGTTCGTTTTAAACCTTGAATTTTAGCTGACACTTATATATTTTAAATACACTAAAGCATGTGTGTTTACTTGGTTTCTGCACTGAATTTGCCATGGAAGTTTGGACGGTGCGCATTAAAATAGAAATTCAGACATTTATTTACTCCAGCAGTCTAGTATTTAATGTTTTCTCATTATTTGAAAAGTTCACTGTCTTTGTTCACCAAAGAACACATGGGTTGATCCAACAGAGGCTACTTGTGAGATTGTCGACTTAAATCATAATCAATCTTGAATCAAAACCTCAACTGATCAATTAAAAGTTGTTACGTATTTTCCAATAGATGGTTCAACGTTTGACATTTAAAAACATTGGGGATTCTAAATCAACGACTAGTAATATTTTGGATTTGATAAGGTATGGATCCCATGTTTATATGTAAGAACTTTAACTTTTTTCAGTTAATCATTGGACTAAAGAAAATTCCACATGTTTTCCCAAAACCATTGATCCAATTAACAAGACACTAAAAGAAGAATAAACAAGCTGTAAGATGAACTAATGTTTACTTTTAGGAAAAATAATAAAAATGTATGAAAAAAAGAGTTTGGAGATGTGACGTTCACATGGAAAAAGACCTTTAAGAATAGTGAGGGATGGTTGCACATGTTGTTTGCCTTGCTGTTTTAAGGACAAAGCCCCCATCATTTATGAGATTGGGTCCATTTTTCTTGAAATCCTGCTCCAAATCAGGATACCTTCACTTACCAATCAGTTTTATTAACATCTTCACTTGCCCACTAGGTATGCTCGTGTGACACATTACTTTGAATACACAATACGTTAGGTTCTAAAGTCTAATATGTAATTATAACACTCGACAATAATAAAGAGTAAAATAAATTTCATTGTAAACCATATTCAAGTACACTATAAAGTATCTTTGGATACTATATTCGTTTTTTTTTAGGACATCTTCATCTTCGTTCCATAATTTACTCCAAAAATGGAGTGAAAAATGAAAAAAAAAAAAAAATATATTTCATTTTTTTAGAGTAATTTTTTATTTTTTTTGTTCATATTTTATTTCTTACTCTATTTTTGGTATAAATTATGGAATAGAGATGTAAATGATCATAGATTTGTTTTTTAAAACCAACAAACTGAATAAAACTATATATTTGTAAACACTGTATACAACAAACACCTAATTTAAATCACCATAAAAATTGCACCCAGTCATGTCATTTGGTCGGCTAATCTTGAGATAGCCGAGTAAGTACCACAGCAACAACTCACCAACCCGAAGATTATAATGAACATGCATGGTCCGATCTGAACAAATAAACACATAGAAGATTAAAATTCTCCACAATATGAAAATCATTATGATTTATACAGAAGGAAAAAACATAAGAGTATAGATACGTCCATACTTGTATGTTAGTTAATTTACCCTCTAGGATACTAAGAAAACATATATAGGCAAGGAAAGTTAAGAGCCTGCTACCAAAATAAACATTTTTAAAATATAAAATTTTCGATCGAAGAACTTACCACAAGCATTGCATGGAAGGATTCGATTAGTGCAGCAACGATCGCTCTAAATGAGAGAATTCGATCATAGAAGCTATAATGAGATTGGGTTTCTTGCGTAGGAAGTTAGAGAATGAAGCTATGATGACATTTATTCATTGCAGCTTTCCTATTCTTGAAGCATTTGAGAAATATTTCAAGTGCTAAACTCTTTGATGTATGTCGAATGCTGATCTACAATGAGACGAATAAGATTATCCTCTACAATAGATTCAAGCTTCTCGCTATCACACCTAACCACAACGTTACCGTTGCTTGAAACAACCACAACCTCTTCCTTGCGCGTTGATAGCTCATTGGCTACAACCGCATGCACTTTGTACTTTCGTAGAGCCTTTGTCGCCTTCTCCATCAGAATCTTTGAGTCTGTCTCTAGCTGCATTCAAAATTTCAATATAAGTTTTCTTTATATAGAATTTAGGAGAATCTTTATACAAAGAGAGTAGAGAGAGATTTGACCTTGAATGATATGCAGAAAGCCTTTGGAGCCCAAGTTGTTCTCAAGGTTGAAAGCATTTTAGGGACTTGAGATAGTCTTATGTCCAAAGGACCAGATCCTGATTCTATCTTATGTTCTGTCTGGTTTCACCAAATAATACATAAGAAGCATTTCTTCAGACAAAAGAATTGTGTAGCCATGATCATAAAGACTCTTACCATGCTCTTCCAAGGCACATAAAAGTCAGACACAGCAGCAGCAAGATAAAACATGGAACATGGGCCGACGTCTTTCAGTGCCGTTGCAATCAACCGCAACATCTGTAACCGGAAACATTCACAAAGCAAAAGAAAAAGTTTTTTTTTTTTTTTTTGGAACACTACTTTCATTAAGAAAACTTAAACATTTGGGCTACAATAGGAGAGCGAGTTGTACGAATTTCCACAACCATAGAACATTACAACATAAGAGATAGCTAAATCCATAAGATAGAAAGACAGCGAATTCAGAGTAAAACTCGAATGCGTCGAAACAAGATTCACGGCACCGCCTGGAACTTGAGAATTAGTCACTTTGAATTGTGACGTTGACACCAAATCCGCACCTCGGAATATCGTCAAGACGAAATCCGTTGCATCTTCAGGCCCCAAACAGACCGCTACACAAGATAGCAAAACGGTTATAGATATGGGTAGACACTTCCATTTAATGTTTGGAAGAGAAACACTCCTAAAAATGGAGGCAAACAGTAAGACGGTTCTCTTCTCCGGGGAGAAAGATACTAGAGATGATGAAGATCCCGATGAATCCACCGGTAAATGAAGAAATAGTAAACTCTTCGCGCAAGAGGAATAAAACATTGTATGCAAATCAGCTTCGGTAAAGATCCCGATGAACCCATCGGTAACCTTTAGAAAATTAGTCAAAGAGACTAACTTTCCCCACAAAAATGTGAGCTGTGAAGCTAAAACCACTGGACTTATCAGACCCATAAACAGAGTATGATGGCCCAATCTAAGAAACTCAATCACTTGACTTCGTCGGTACATAAATGTAGATGTACTTTCAGGTCCGGTGATAGGTGATAATAGTAGAGCAATCTCTTTGGGAACCCCCAACAGTTGAGAAAGATCTTCGGGAACCCCCGAAAAAAGTTTTCGAGCCGGCTGAGCCGGTGAGTGAGAAGGTGCCGTTACTGTTGCTCCTCTTTGGTCCGGAGGGTCAGGCGGATCTGGAGGTTTTGGTGGTAGACGGCGAGACGGCTGGACTGGAGGAGTCCTCCGTCGAGGAAGCTGGCCAGATTTCTTCAGCTGACCTTGTTGATTCACCACTGCTGAGAGTAAGAGCTGGAGAGAAGCCATTGTCAAAGCTTCAGCTTCGAGAAGAGCTGGAACAGAGAAGCCAATCTGGAAAGAAGGAGAAAATAGGCACCGACGAAGACCAAACCGGTGAAAGACACCCGACCAAGCTTGGGTCCGACGAGAAAGGAAGATCAGATATATCTTCAAAACAAGACCTCACAGGAGGAAACCCACCGGTGGTTGAAGCTCATCTTGAAGTTTCTTCGTGCAGCTGTCTTGTTTACAAGAATAGTAAACCTATAAAAAGTAATCAACGGAATCCCATTATCTTAACAGACGTACAAATTTTCCAAGTTCTTGAATCTTTGTTTAGTTACTACTCCTTTGGTGTTAGCAGGTGGAGAATCAAAGCTTGAAGATGAGACTGTCTCTAACTGCAAGGGGAATGGAACTCTGGTGACCCATTGGTGAGGAACTGTCGGAGACACTGTGAGCCGTTGGTGGTAGGGGACCCTCCGACCCGAGTCGGGGGCTTGAACCCGGCCGGATTGAGCTCGAGCGGCGAGGATTCAGTCAGGGTCAGCGGAGTAACCAGTTGTTAAAGATCAAAAGAGGGGAATTTTTTGAAAAGTTTGCAGGGTTGCAGAGGGTTCAGACCCAGAAACTGAAAAAAACAGCGGATAATAGGAAGAAAAGTTTAAAGTTTAATAGTTAGAGACTTTTTTGGGGGATTGTGTCTGAGAGAGAAAGTTCCAATATTTCCCCCCTTTTAATGCTTGCAAAAGAAAAAGTTTATAGCTGCAACTCTCTTGAGTAATCATCACAAAATTTTGTTGCATTTATGTATGATGGATATTCTTGTGCTTTTGGTTATACTGATCAAGAAGAAAAAAAAACACCCAAGAAAACTAATATAATATGTAGTAAACCTGAAGATACTCGTAGATGGTTGTGAATGGGAGCTTTAGTAAGCGAGCTTCAGCTACTACCTGCAATGTTTCAAACACACAAACATAAGTGATCATCATTCTTTTTTCTGGTAAAACAAACGCAGTAAAAAAAGAAACAAGTGGTCTAATACGTACAGCTTGTTGGTCCATAACAGCCATTTTCACAGCTTCCACATGTGATGCATTAACTGAAAACACCCACTTAGTATCATCCATCATTTACATTTGAGAAAGAAGGTAGGTTATAATGAAGAAAAAGGACCTTGAATGTTGGTGTTATCTGGAAACTGGAAACATTCAAGGAATGAATCATCGGGAAGAGACCGACAATATGGCTGGCAATAGGCCTGG
Source organism: Sinapis alba (assembly GCA_012274485.2). Classification (NCBI taxonomy): domain Eukaryota; kingdom Viridiplantae; phylum Streptophyta; class Magnoliopsida; order Brassicales; family Brassicaceae; genus Sinapis; species Sinapis alba. Next base: position 317,342 of record MU105735.1, on the reverse strand, counting down.
GCATTCGGGTCTTCGGGTCGGTTTTGGGTTGGGTTCTTTCGGGTTCGGGTTTTTCGGGTCTTAGAGTTTAGGATCTAATAGGGTAATTTGAAATTCTCGGTTCGGGGTCGGTTCGGGTCTTGTCGGGTCCGGGTCGGTTCGGGTCTTAAATGGTTGGACCCAATAGGGTAATTAAAAAATTTCGGTTCGGGTTTTTGTCGGTTCGGGTCGGGTTATGTTCGGGTCCAGCCCGAAAAAACACTCAAAAACATTAAAAAAAAAACATAAAAATATTTAAAGATCTAAAAAAAAATTAAAATTTTATCCAAAATATGAACATAAAACATAAAAAATACCCGAAAACACAAATATGAATCTTAAAAAAATATTTGTAATACCAAAAGTATATTAAAACACCTATATATAGCGTATATATACTAAAAATTTCGGGTATTTCTGGTACCCGTCAAATTTCGGGTTCGGATCGGGTCGGATCCAAGACCCACGGTTCCTCTTCAACAAGACCCAATAGGGTAAAATGATCGGTTCGGGTCCTACCCGGATCCGGATTTTTCGGATCGGTTCCGGGTCGGGTCTTCGGGTCCGGGTAAAATGCCCAGGCCTAGCTGGCAAGTTCCCCTAAAGATGGATATAACGCAGCAAAAGTTCACTTAAATTCATATAAAATTCAGAAACACATAACAAAATTAAGAATATACCTCCTAAAGAGAAATATGACAGCATATCCAGCCTTGACGAAGTTCGTTTGTAACAAAATCAAAAATAATGATAACGAAACAGAAATAATGTAAATGTTTTGCTAGACACTAAATGAAAAAAAAAAAGAAAAAGTAAAACTTACTCAGTAGAAGCAGCACCTCGATTTCCAGAGCTGAAGTTATCGATATATCTTACGCATCGTTGCTCCAACGGAACCGTAGTTCCCCCTGATGTCACACATACGATCCTCCTCTCTCCTCCTGAAATTTTTTGAATAATCTTTTAAATCATTTTCAAAGAACAAAACCTATACAATAAAAAAGGTCACACACATATATATATATATATATATATATAATAATAATAAATAGTTCTGATCTCGCCTCGTGAAGAAGAAGAATTGAGGTTGATGAAGGCATTGAGGTTCTGGACTATATCATGCATGTTCTTGAGAGGTGGAGATGATTCGAAAAAGGAGCTAATATCATCTTCCCCCAACCCACTCATCTCTACGCAAACAGAATTATATTTTTGACAACATAAGATCCAACCAACCAGAATCTATTTCTAATCTTAAGATGAATGAGAGAGATCTTTAAGAGTATCAATCATCATATCTAACCCAATGTGTAATGTGATGATTTTGTTCAGCAAAAAAAAAAGGACGCATGGTATTCAAAACCGATCCTAAGATTAGAGAGCTGAAATCGAGAGAGAGAGAGGAAGTCTGTGTCTTGGTCGAGTCGAGTAATTTAGGGGTGTATTAGCTTGAAGCGGAATTAGAACAACTCTGTTGCGGACTCTGTTCTAATTAACAGAGTTTATTTAAAAGACCAGAGTTAAACAGAGCACAGTTAGCAATATGTGGGTTTCACCCGATCCATTAACTAGTTGGGCCTATTAAAACATGACTAAATCATCATTTGCGAAAACAACAAGAAGAAAAACAGATAACCAAACATTTTTCTTTGAATTTTGAGTATATATATATATTTTTTTTTTCCACTGAAAGATTATATTGAAACAAGGAAGGACATGGCAAAGATACACAAATTACATACGTGAAGCTAGCGAGCTTTACTAAACTCCCAGAGACAAAAGCCAGCAGATAAATAACAATCCCTGGAGCCAAAAGATAACAGAGACAGAGTAAAACAACAAGGCCAACTTTACTTAAAACAGGACACAGATCAAAGACTAAAAATCAACACAACACCCTAGGATCGAAGATGGCAACAAGCAGTGGAGGTGGAGAAGGGACATGCACCAAAGTCGAACTTTATTGAGGTTGAAGCCCGAAACTCATTATATTGCTCCAACAACCAAGAGGAGCCACGAGCAGTCCGTATGGATACAACCAAAGGAGACGAGGAAGAGAACCTGTTTTGACCTAACGCCTCCCACGATACAGAGTAAGAAGAACTGAAGCTCTGAATCCTATGACTTGAGCCGGAAAATCTGAGCGACAGGCAGAGACTATCACGGTCAACAAAGAGACCGATCCGTTGCAGCAAAACCAAGGACGAGCACACCTCCAAAACACACACCTGCAACCCTAGAAGCAATCAGGATAAGTTCAAGACCAACCCAGAAGATTGGATAAGCCGGATTCAATAGGAAACTCATGAAACCAGCAACAGAAGCAAGTCTGCCAAAAGGATCTGTGTCTAGATCTGAGAACTGAAAAATAAAGGTGAAGCTTTGCAGCCTAAATAACCAAAAAAATCAGAGCAAAATAAAAGGATCCGACCGACGCCATGGCTTTGAGAGCCCACGAACGTCGGTCGAACCAGATCTAATTTGGAGAAGTGGAGGAGACGGCGAACCAGATCAAATTTTGAGTATATAAATATACAATTTTGTATTAGTATTAGCATAAAATTTTGAAAAATATTTTATAATAATCTTTAAAAAAAATCTGTCACAAAAATAGCATTTAAGAAAAAAAAATGATTAAAATATTTAATTAAAAAAGGTAAATATACACTTATATTTTCAGTGTTAATTAATCTAGATTTAGAATTTTGAGTTAATTGATGAAGTTTCGGGGTTAAGATTTCAATTTTTTTAAAAAAAAATATTAATTTTTTAAAAAAAATATTTAATTTTTTCTATTGAAGAATATTTTTTGACAAAAATTTAAAAAGTGTTATCTGACAGAATTGCTTTAAAATTTAAGAACATGTTGTTGTAATGGTTTGACAATATCAAAAGAAAACGGTTGAATAAATCTCGTCAATATTATAAAGGAGTACTTTATGTTCTTTTTAATATAAAGGAATAGATAGGAACAAATAATAATATTACTGTCATAAAATCATAAAGACTATCTATCAAATTGTTTGACTAGACCAATGATGGATGAGTATATTCTTCTCTAAAAATAAGTGCATTTCATGCGATAGTATTAAAAATATCTGTAGTTAAATTTACGTATATACTATTACGTACAAATCTACTTCTCCAATCTCCATGTATCTTTCACATCAGTCAATTGATAGGTGGATATGGTTTCGCCACTGTGTGCATAATCAAACCATGCATTTGGCATCGTTTGACGATTTCACATCGTTCATATCAGTTTGATCTTTGAGTTGTAGCTCTTTAAGTAAAGTAGCTACATTTGATTTTGTTCATTATTATTTGGTATTTATGTAAATGTCCGAGGCATCAAACCATGCATTTGGCATCATTCAACGACCTACCGTTCATGTCAGTTTTGATCTTTTTGTAGCTCTTAGGCGAAGTCGATACATTTAACGTTGCTTATTATTCATAATTTAAGTAAAAGCATGATTAACCTAAGGGACTCTTAGGTTTTTTTTTTTTTCTTTTGTTACATTAAAAAAAAAAAAGTAGCCAATCATAGGCTGTCATGTGTCGTGGGGTCCATGAACAATGTAAGAGCATCTCCAACGCAGGGTCCTTAAGGGGAATCCTTAGCGAAAAAAAAATTAAATAATCAGTGGATCCCACCAAAACTTAAGGATTCGATCCTTAAAATCTCTAAATAAGGATCGATCCTTACACTATTTGCGACACGTGGCGGCACGCGATTGGTTGATATTTTTTTTTTAATTTTTTTTTTTTTTTAAATTCAAAAAAAAAAATTCAAAAAAAAAAAAAAAAAGTTAAGGACTCCACAATGGGTAACACCATTGTGGATGTTCTAAGAACTCAGCTCTTAGAGAAAAGTTTTAAGGGGTGGGTTTTTATTTTTTTGTGGGCCACACCTCTTAAGAACCCACTTAAGAACCTCCTTTAAATGTGCTCTTAGTTTTGCATTTTGAAAATCAAAATTATTAACCATGTAATTTTCTTTTTAACTATAAACTTTTTGTTGTCTTTGAAGTTTTATAAGTCTTAATTGCTGAGTGTTTACAACTCACAAAACTTGTTTATAAAGAAAGATATATAAAATGGAAAAAGATATTATATAAAATGCAGAGAGTTGAGATTATATTTGAGCTCACCAAGTTCAAAGGTGCTAATGTATTGATGTGATGCTTTTTCTTTTCCAAACAGGCTAAAGCGTAGTCTCTTGTACTACAAGTAAGGAAGAGGTAATCCGTATCCCGAGGATTAAAAAAACATACACACATGACACATTTGCATATATGTTTTAATTGCCTATATGTTTTTAAACCTCAGGATGCAGATTACCAGTTCCTCACCAAGTATCATCATCTTTATCTTCTTCTTCTTCTCCATTTTTGCTGTTATTCTATATGGTGAGAATATATATATAGAGCTAGTGACGCTAATAAATAGCAATGGTGCAAAAGAATAATACTTATGCCAAAGGTTTAATCCTTCTGGAACTAATGCTCATAGAGAAAGACAATATATTTTCTTGTCCATGGTTACTTATATATATTCCTATTTATATTTATCTTGAGTTCAGCCCATATCCATAGACTAATATAAAAATATATAGTGTAATATATACGCTTAACGTGTCTAATGTATGAAGAGGCCTATACATCTACATAGTTTTGCTTACAAAACGTATTGTTTTAGATTGACGACCGTGAAGTTAACCAAGTATTAATTAGATGTTCGAACCTGACGTTGAGTCCACAATAAATATTGAAGTTTCATAACTTGTTGAACTAAAAGACATGCATTTATGTAAACTTCCATGTTGATATGTGGTGGTTTTTAATAATCTTTCTTAAAATACAGTTGGAGATCTTTTTTTCTTAACTGATAAATATCATTAATGAAATGTTAAGAGTTTACAAAGCAAAAGCTTATTTCCTTGATTTTGTTACTTTGTCAAAAACAGAGAAAAACAAAGTAACAAATGGGAATAGATTGCAATCGACAAATGAGATCATTTTAGTATACAATATTTCTGTTGAAATTCAATATTTCTGTTGAAATTTTAATAACCAATCGAATAGTAATATGTATAACTTGTTTGATTTATAAAATGTGTGGATAGTAGTGTTTTTTCGCATGCACTTAGAAAAAGAATTGGATTGTGAGAGATCAAATCATGAGAAATTGATTCTTTGTTCTTTATGAGCCAATGATGGCACTTCGATTTTTTTTCTTTTTGCTTTTTAATATACGAATAGTCTCTGAAATTTTCTTTGACTGCTTTTATTTCCGTCTCTCGGGTCTCGGCTCATCACAGTTCACATGAACGATTCTCATCCCAATAATTGAATTTTTCATATATTTGAAAAGACAGTTCGCTAATATATGATCACATTTAATAAAGTAGAAACATTTAGTTCAGTTAGTTCCATTAATTCTGAGTAATCCACGTGCAAATGTTTCTTTCTTACTTACACTGTCTCGTTTCCAAAGCATGCAATTATTATGAACAAGATGAGCCGCAATTTACCACAACCTTTCTTTTAAAAATAAAAATCTATTGGATTGCTAGAGATTTTGAATATAAATCCATAAGCATCTTATTTTTGAATATTGATTCTTTAATAAAATTACATGCTCAGATCGCAACTATATGAATCAGATGATGTTCATAGTTTGATAAATAATTTGTAATGAGTATATATAAAAACATAAGAAAACTATATCAACTTTAATTTCATATCCGTACATATCAGGAAATAAACAAACAACAAGGGTGTTTAAATAAGCCCTTTACAAAAAAAAACAAGAGTGTTTAAAAAAGACTGAAAAATGGGTAGGAGAATAAATTCTGTTACAAAAGACATTTTTAATAAGAGGGAAAGGTTATATATCTTTCATTGTTTTCCAAAAGCAAATGCAAAGTTAATTTGAAGCAACAAAAGCACATTTTTTGCTCTCATGGGCTCTTCAAAAGCCATGTTGTTACCCTATTTAACCATTCTTGGATGGGATACAAACCGAATTGAATCATGAACTAGCTAAAAAGAATGCCTTTTGAACGGTTCAAATTTGTTTCTTTTAGTAGAGAGTTGAATAATATTACGTCTTACTCACTCATACCAGATGGTTTAGTTACTCTGAAAAGTTAGGGTTTCAAAACAGAGAGTTCAATTACTCACCAGACTATTATTTCCATTTTCCTTTTGTCAAACTTATCAGACTCTTAAATATTCAAAATAGACATTCTTCATCCATTAAAAAGCTGGATTTAGTCGAATTTCATTTCTGTTTCATTCCTTAGAGATTCGTTCAAAAGAAAAACAATTTTAAAACATTATAATATACACATCGTATGCATTACCATTTCCCACATCTCAAATACATAAACGTCGAACATATTTTTTCCGTCCCACACAAATGATATCATCCTACAAAATCATGTAGAAACTGATGATTACTACCTCCAATAAAATCTCTCCCAAACGGACGATCTTGCCCTTCATACCCACCACCACCACCACCGTAAGACCCCCCTCCACCCCCACCACCACCACCACTACTGCCACCGTCAAGTCCAAACCTCTGAGCAGTTGTCATTGGGAAAGGCTCCGGCAACCCAATATGATGATGAAGCCCTAACGTCAAGGACACTCCTCCATTTGTGCTAGCATTCATCCCCGGGACATTCGATGACGCAATACCGTAGGAGAAGCTAACCGCGCCGCCGCCACCTCCAATATTCCCACCGTTTCCAGCGTTCATAAAGTGGTTGTTATTGTTGTTGGTGGTGGCACGAACGTCATCGTTTCGCACCCGTCTAGCGGGAGAGGAGCTGTTGTTGGCTCTTTGTTGAGCCGTGGAGGAAGAAGGGTTGTTGTTGTTGTCGGGGAAGACGGTAGTGGTGTCTCTCCAAGAAGAGGAAGAAGTTTTCTGAGATTGTCGAGTCTCCAGCATATGAATCTCTTCCACCATCGGTTTCCAAACCCTAACTCTTGCGTTTATGAACCAATTCGATACCTGAAACAATGAAGTTAATAATCCACCAGTAAAGTTCCTAAAATAGGCAATTTCAATAACCTAAGGAGCATTCCTAGAAAGTGGACTAAATAGAGTAGTTGAATATTGTCATGATACACCAGACGATTGATTTCTTCATATGTTTCACCGCATGGTTTTATTGAATTTTTGAAATAATTATTCTATTTTATTAATGTCGTTTCAGAATATTTTTTAGTTGTATTAAAAATGTTAGATATTTTTGAAAGTATATGATGTAATATTTAGTAAAAACTAATAAAATTAATTGCCGACAGTAGAATTTTGCTAAATTGCGAAGAAGGAAGAAATGAAAAACAAAACTGAAGATATCAGAAGTGAAAACCTGATTTCTGGAGAGACCTGTCTGTTTAGCCAACATGAGTTTGTCTGTATCAGTTGGATAACTGGAACAAAAGACACAACAGTAAGTATACTAAAAAAAAAAAGATACAACAACAATAATTTATGATATATTTTTATATTTACACACATTTAGAAAACGACACAACCATGTTTGAGAAACAAACAAGCATTCGACATGTCCCATCTAGAGCATACTTCCAAGTTACAATACACTTTTATACAGACATACACACGCATCTATAGCTATCTGTTCGCAATATATATGCATAATGTGGTTCATGACTTCCTGACACATGAATATCATATTAAGATATGATGTAGACATATAGTTATACGGATGTTAGACTTTGCCTATGTCATGTTACTAGTGTAACATCGGCGAATCGATTGATGGTCTGATCAAATTGACATTGTCATTAGAACAAAGCTCAAAATCAAATCAACTGCTCTAGAAAACAAATATATGGCTAAAAAAGGGTTTACTTACGGATGCAAGAAATGATCGAAGAGCCAAGCCCTTAGAACGGTGACAGCACGTTCGGGCAGGCCACGGTGTGGTCTCCATACAGGAGCATGGTGATCAGGGAATCCATGTCTTTGACCAGCGGAACACAGGCCTCTACTACTATCACTTCCTCCAAACCCCAAAAAGTCGGTCTTATTCTCAGAGTTCATCACATGACCACGTTGTTGTTGTTGTTGTATCTTGTTATTGGTGCTAAACTGAAGCTGGTCTGTTATAGCATTCTTCAAACATTTGAAATGCTTAGACAATACCTTTAATGTTAAACTCGCATAAGGAGCTGCGTGCCCGAGTCCTGCGACGCATTCGAATGAGCCCATCACAGCTTGAAGCTGCTCATAGTACTGCTTATACCTCTTGTAAACCTTCAAAAGGTCACATGGAAATGTTTTATTTTTTTAGATTCGAACCAATTATGTAATAATCATGTGAAAATTATAAACACCAATGGCTCATACATTGTTCCCTCACTCAAAAAAGTATGCTATATAGTTTGTCAAAAAAAAAGTATGCTACATACCACAGAATAAACTAGTTAAAATCTTCAAGTCCCTAGCTTTAAGTGAAATATAAATCTCGTGCATATATTCCTTTTCATAAAGAAGAAGTTCTCTTTTAACACTTTTAAGTTTATATCCTTAAGATATGAAGAATCCAATTCACAAATTTAGATCAAGATCCAGGGAAGCTCAGTAAAAAGTTACTTCCCACGCTAATATTATTATTATTTAGTTTTAACCTTAAAATCCTATTAAAATGAATATATCATCTGTTTTAACTTGGAATTAATAACATCTTCTATTCATGCAACGTAAGGAACGTTCAATTAAAATAACACTCCCTGCTTATAAAGAATGAAATAAAATATATAAACGATATAGTTTTAAAATAGCTTTGAACGAGTTTCATTTTCCAAGGAAGATCTTTTTAAGAAACATACTTTCATTTATCACATTTTGTCACTAATTTAAAGGACACCGAACAAAAACTGTGAACATTTAACACAATAGTACACATACATATCAGAAATTTTAAGACAATAGTTATTAAATGTTTTTTCCAGATAATAACATAAAAAGTTATACCTCGTCGAGCATGGAGATGAGCTTTGATTTTTTCTTCCCACTTTCTCCTACGCCGGCGTCAGAAACGCCGCAGAGATTATCAATCGTTGGGTCAAAAAGCAAAGAGGAATCGTCATCGTCGTCGTCGTCGATGACTTGTTCGGTGTAAATCGCACGACTTACACTACAAAAGTCATCAAGAAGCATCTGTGCCGGTTTCAAGAACTTCGAACCTTTCAGAATCGATGCGTAGCCGGTGAACGGCCCGAGAGGACCGGAGCTTCTTGACGCGACGGTGACGGCGGCTTCAGCTGCGGATCTACAAAAGCCGGAGCTAACAACGCCGGGGACGACAAGATCGTAAGTAGGTCTAGGGTGAGATGACAAAGAGAGAGATAAGGGCTCGGGTTTGAAGACGAGAACGTCGCCGGAAGAGAGTCCGGCGTTAAAGGAATGATCTCCAGCGACGGCGACGGCGGTGGATGAAGAGGAAGATGGACCACCGAGAAAACCCATGAAGTTACTGTAGCTAGGGTTAGTGTTAGTGTTTGAATGAAACCCACCGGCTGCGAGGAAGTCAGAGTCGGCGATAGGAAACACGCCGCCGCCGCCGACGGAAGGAGAAGAAGAGGGAAGAGGATGGTGAAAGTGGAAGTGGGAATCGAGAGAAGGGATCCGAAGTTTATCTCGTCGGCTTTGTTGGAGAACATGGTATGGCTCGTATGCATCGGACATGGCAGAGGATGATTTCGAGATGCAGAAGGTGAGAGAGAGAGAGAAGTGAGTAACAGTGTAAGAGATAATGGTGACGGGTGAAACGAGAGGTTAAGAGAGAGAGAGAGAGAGAGAGAGGGTTCTTTTGCTTTCTTTTTGAAGCACGATCAAGTGTGTATATTATCCATCATATATGTACATAGAACTATTATTTATTAGTTTTGAATAAACAAGAATATCTAAAATATCTAATGCTTTCATAGACCTTTAGTGTTTAGTGCGGAAAAATTTATTGAGCATTACAGTTTTGGTCAAGGCTCATTACTTAGCAGCTGTATTTATTATTTAAAGCTTAATCCTATAATGATGAAGAAGTTTCACGGTTCTGTAGAATTTTACTAGTTATTTACATGATCTGATGATCCTGTGTAATCGTAGTAGTTATCAAAAAAAATCTTGAGTATGCAAGCGGTGTATACTCGTGTTAACTTTTGTGGTATGGGAATTTTTGCGGAGTTTTATTATATGCAAATCAGCAAAGGTGGATGTAATTTAAAGTTATAAACTGAAAAGTGAAAAGTCCCGGGTTTGGTGGGAGAGCCCATATGGGAAAACGAGAGAAGGTGACCGGCTGTAATCGGTAGTGTGATTTTTTTTTGTACAAGCTGTTCTGTGTCTCAGTCTTTCACATACATACTGACATTTCTAGTACCTTTTTTTAAGTCTTCTTGTTGTCTTTTTATCTTCTTTTCTTTTGCTAGAATAAATTCTACTTTTTACACCATAAATTTTAATCATTCTAATCGCTCTTCTATGCGTGTAGATGGTATGCAATGCATGTCTAACGTTTTATATTGCCTTAACCTAATTTAAAACTATGTCATTTTATGTATTGTATCCAAAATTATAAAAAACTACAATAAGAATGTCGTAGTTAATTAATGGTCTGAGTCGCAGAGTTCAGTCACAATGACTTTTCTTAATTCATTTTCAGCTAAGTGCCTAGATAGACTACATTAACATATATACTATACAAATTAATAAAAATTTGTTCGATCAGCCATTCTTTATCAGTTGAGGAAATATTTCATGGAGAGTAAAAGATTATGGGAGTAAATTTTAATTATACCACATGTTTAATATCACTTTCCAAATTTATTTTTTAATCAATAGTTATTTTCATAAATACCTTAAATTTATGATAGGAAATATTAAATTAATTTTTTAAAATATTTATAAAATATTTACAAACTTAAGTTATCTTTTTGATACTAAACTCTTAACAATAGTTACACAAATATTTATCTAAATGTTAGTATATTTTTATGAAGGTATTTTGAAAAGTGTATTTAACTTGTAGTATTTTACCAATTTCTCAAGATTGTGTCTGCGTTGTTCGCAGAAACCGTATTTCATATATCATACTTTGCCTAACGATTTACTTTATCCGCATTTGATGACAAAAACTACCGAATACAGAAAACAATAGATAATGGAAAATAATGATTATAATTGTGTCCTTAGGGAATATCATTGATCAGATACGTGTTTTAAGTTATTTGTGCGAATTAAAAACCTCGTGCATTATATTTTAGGTTCTACACCTTGCGAATATCATTGCAAAAACTATGTTCTAAATCTGCTCAAAAATGATTAAAACAGAAAAGTAAATTTGACTGTATGGTAAAATGATAATGTTTGAAATAATCATTATCCGATTTTGCGTATGCATGGGAAATAATCCGACGTAAATCAAAATGTGTTTTGAACATTAAGCAAATGTAACCCTGCTTTGGAACGATAACCAAATGAGTTGTTGCCTGTTACATTTATTTATATATAAAAGTATTTCCTCTTTTGGCTAAGATGGACCACAAAATTGAAAAAGAACCAAAGCACTCCAATAAAGAATCACAGTAAATTAAAGTGCACGTAATTATTAGATATTCTCTTCATCACATTACATCACGGGTTTACTCACATATGAAGATTTCAAGCAATCGTTCTTTTCAATAGTTGTTTTGCTGAAATCAAAATATCGAATTTTTTAAAAAAATTATTAATAGTCTCTTTAGAAATTTAATGAGTATTTTGACTGTAGCATATCCATAATAACAAGAAAAAAAAACTCGCTCTCTAGTAATCTAAAAATATTTTTAACCTCTTTTGTATGAAAGTTTAAAAAGTTAAAAATACTATTTGTAAGAAACATTAATGGATTAGTTGGTAATGGTCATAATTACATAACATCCCAACTACAAGAACTATTGAAACTTAACTTATGATCATCTTTTAGGCAAAGCTCTTTATATACTGTATTCTTTTTGGAGGACCCACTGGCGCACTTCATCCCACTATAGTAAAGGAAACAGTCTAACTCGTAACGAAGCCTGAAATAAACGACACAGTTGTTTATAAAATACTAATAATATCACTTTTGTATGCAACACAGATGAATGCGCAAACCCTTATTTTCTTTTAAAAGAACACATATGAATGCCTTTGAGGTATTTGAAATGTTCACAATCTCATACAATGTGGACAATAAAAAATCATGGATAAAAAAGTATAAAAAGAACATGGATTAATATATATATATATATATATATATATATATATATATATATATATATATATATATTGTAGCACGTATATAAATAATTCGCGAGTAGATATTAATTCTAAAGACGTACGGAGTTTTGTGAAGAACGAGAAACGCCGTAACATCAACTGACGGCAATCTTAGTGGATTCTCGCTAAGCAAAAGATTTGTGCAGAGAAAAATCAAACGTAATGTAACTTTTTAATTTTATTTATAGAAAGAGAAAAACCCTAAACGACGTTAGCATGACGATGTCACCTGAGAATCCCAATGGACATTTATCCGAACTTGAGTACTTTGCAGGCTGCAAGTATACTTTTAATTAACTCCTACTAAATTTTGTACAGTCGCTATAGATTCGGATAAAAGCTCTCATTCGATAAATAAGTCATCCATGAAAACAACATTTATTTTTGGTTAGTTTGGTTTTATTGCGCTGCTACTAAAATATCATGAGTTGACTAATTTCACATTTTCAGTAAAAATATAAAAAGTAGAATTTTGAAAATAGAAATCATGTGTCATGGTACCAATACCATATTTTGGTACATGGAAAAATAATTCCAACTCACTTCTCAAAGTAAAAATCACATCAATCATTCCAATCCTTTTTTTCTCTTTTTTCTTT
>MU105735.1:70076-303445 GCA_012274485.2 Sinapis alba | reverse complement strand
ATATATATATATATATATTGTAGCACGTATATAAATAATTCGCGAGTAGATATTAATTCTAAAGACGTACGGAGTTTTGTGAAGAACGAGAAACGCCGTAACATCAACTGACGGCAATCTTAGTGGATTCTCGCTAAGCAAAAGATTTGTGCAGAGAAAAATCAAACGTAATGTAACTTTTTAATTTTATTTATAGAAAGAGAAAAACCCTAAACGACGTTAGCATGACGATGTCACCTGAGAATCCCAATGGACATTTATCCGAACTTGAGTACTTTGCAGGCTGCAAGTATACTTTTAATTAACTCCTACTAAATTTTGTACAGTCGCTATAGATTCGGATAAAAGCTCTCATTCGATAAATAAGTCATCCATGAAAACAACATTTATTTTTGGTTAGTTTGGTTTTATTGCGCTGCTACTAAAATATCATGAGTTGACTAATTTCACATTTTCAGTAAAAATATAAAAAGTAGAATTTTGAAAATAGAAATCATGTGTCATGGTACCAATACCATATTTTGGTACATGGAAAAATAATTCCAACTCACTTCTCAAAGTAAAAATCACATCAATCATTCCAATCCTTTTTTTCTCTTTTTTCTTTTAATTTAACTTGATATATAATATTGCACATATATATAATTTAGCTAGTAAATGAAATTAGGTAGACACTTTAAATTAGATTAATAAATGAGTCATGTCATAAAAATGACAAATCCGCACCACATGTTGACGACTATATTATGTTATGTTCCATCAAATCCAACTTAGCATCTATCTGAAAACCTAACTGATTTTATCGTTTTTAACATTTTTGAAAACGTTTACAATTACAATATCTAAATCCAAACCGATAATTAAATACTAATTCGGATAAATTTAATCATGATACTTTTTTCCCCTGGGTGTGGTCGATTAGGCTTAAAAGAATCAAAGTTATTTGGTTTTATTGTTTTAACAACATTTTTAGACGGACCAGGAATTCAATTTTTGTGCTTAAAAATTACATAGAAGTAGTTAAGTCATGTCATAAATTTTCTTTGATAAGATGCTACATTTCTTATTTAATTCTATCTTAAATATAGGGCTTCAATATTTTTCTGGGGGCTTTTCAAAGAGTATTACAGAATGGGGCCCGTGGGGGTAGTAGTACAGAGAGTCACTGTGATGACGTCACCTGTTAGGTTGCGTGACTCCTGGGCGCTCTATCTGCAGTACGCTATCTTCCATACTCTTTTTTTTTTTTTTAATTTCACACTTCATAAATTGATTATAGTCCCATCTTTGTTGATAAGATTGATTATGCTATTTTATAACAAGCAGTCTGAAATTACTACTATTGTTTTATTCTGAAATGAATCTGAAGAGAGAGTTTCAGCTACAACGAACAAAGTATTATGCTCAATCTTTAAATTTGTAAAACGTTTTGCCAGACTAATAACGTAGCACCAGTGGTCTAGTGGTAGAATAGTACCCTGCCACGGTACAGACCCGGGTTCGATTCCCGGCTGGTGCAGGCGTTCAGCGCTTTTATTTTTTTCGTAAGTTCATCTTGCGTATTCAGCTATTAGGCCCAAAGTAAAATGTTGCAACTACGTACATACTTTTATTTGCATTAATAAACCAACAGCAAGCACATTTTACGTTTTGAGCTAGTAGGCCCAAAGTTAGGAGCCCGTTTTAATTTTGAGCTATATGGACTTTATTGTTAGATATATAATCTAGCAGTTTTAAAATAGAGAGTATTATATTGCATGCGACTGTGGAGTGACTTAAATGTGTTAATGTCTTTTTTAATCTTTTGCTTTGATTTCTTGAAGTATACGAATATGTTGCTGAACTTTTGATTCAGTGTATCTCTGACTCGGAAGCTTTAATTTCTCCGAGATGAAATCCACGTGCTTGTAAATAAAATAAGTTGGTAAGAACACACATAGCAATGTCATTTATTCATTAGATAAGAAAAGAACACATACCAATGACATTTACGCTCTAACTTTAAGATTCTTGTGTATAACGTGGGAGATTAATACTATATGGGGATATATCACATAAAAACTGATGCACTAAGTTTTAATAAAATATTAATATAAACAATATTTTAGACTATAAAATCATAGGCATGGAAGAAAGCATAACACAAGAAAACAATATTTTCCCTCTTTGAAGATCAACGAAGTGGTTAATGGCGATATCTCACGTCCAGCCTCTGCTTCTTCTTCTTCTCGGATCACTCTTCTTCTTGCCTGCATTACGTGCCGTGAATTTCGAATGCTGCAACAGTAAGTATCAAATTGCTAGCTAGTCTGCATTTTTTTTATGTACGTTTGTTTTGTTTATGTGTGTTAGTGTATAATATATAGAACACATATTCTTTTAGTTGATAAATCAATCAGCAATGCACATATAGAGGCCCAATCTCTGTTTTTAATTACAAAACGGATAAACCTTGAACCAGAGATCAATAGGATGAAAAGTATCTCTTCTTTTCCTTTTTACCTTTTCACGAGGATAAACGTCGCTTTTGGATTCACAGTGAGATTAACTTTAATCAAACCTAAATTAAGCAGTGAATGTTATCGTAAATATACCATGTATTTTAGTAGTTATAACAAATGTTAGTGCTCGAGTAGTTAGAGTTAGGATTTATTGTTTGTTTATACTCCTATTGTTTGTTGACATATCAATTCAATAAATTAAATGTGGGTTTGTTTAATTGTGAAGATGTATAGATTCAAGTCTTTGACATGACCCGTCATATAACTTCCTTAATTAATATCTACGACTGTTGTAGAAAGTGGATACGATTTCGGTAACGTCACTCATGTTGAGATCTCTCCGAATCCGGTTGGGCCTGACGACGGAGAGCTAAGCATTACGGTTATCGGTTATGCAAGTAAGTACGTACTAGTTTTATATGATCCGTCCCCGTGTTTCAGCACTCCTTTTCTTGCTTTAGTTTCTAATATTTTCTTGATTGTTGTATACAGAAGAAAGCATCCATGCTGGATCTATAGAGGTGTACGCTAAATCTGAGAATATTACTGACCTTCTAAGACAATACAACCTCTGCGTGGTGGGTGAGGCATGCGCTATTGAATCAGGCACCAACTTTGTGTTACCTCTTTCCCAAGTTCCTAAGGATATACTCGAGGTAATTATCCCTACAAACACTCTTTGCTTCAAATCAACATGTATATATATAGGTGGTGATTAATCTTGAGGGTAAACAATACGGTGAAGTCACTAGGGTTCGAGTCTTGGCCACAGGGGAATTAACATTTCGGAATCGCCAAGGACAGGGGACCGACACGTGGCAACACGTGATTAGTCTGGGCTACTCCTGTGGGACTAGGATACCCTTATATAATTCAAATAAAAAACATGTATATATATTTGTGATTGTTATTTAACCTGGTCAAGATCAACACCAACTCCCGAAATTCTGTGGAGCTCTAGATACTTTTGCCATTAGAAGTATATACACTTGGTTTCTAGATACCTTTTGCCACTAAAAGTATTCACTTGGTTTGCCTCTCTGACGTTTTTTTTTCCCTATAAATCTGTGAAGGGTGACTATAAATATGTGGTGTCTTTGCTTGATGAAAAAGTCGGAGACTCTAAAGAGGCAACAGTAAGAATGTGTGTCGACTTCGATTTACCAACTTCTTCTTCCACATTGGCCTCTGCTTAGTCATGTTGGTTGGGTTGAAGATATGTTTTCAAGTCTTTATGTAATCGTGTCTATCTCTCTCCTACTTGCATTTTTCGGTTTTTCTCTGCTGTAACTTGGTTTGGTCTCTATGAACCGTGATGTCATTGACTTTCCGTTTTGGAAATAGAAATAAATGAGACAACTTCTGGAAGAGACAGCTCCATAAAAATCATAACAAATGAAATAAATATTCCTATTTAGAATTTAACGTTGGTTGTTAGTTGGAATAAAGGACCAGACTTATCTTCTGAAAGAATATTTATTTCATGTCACAATAGTATAATACAAAGTTTAGTAGGTTAAGCTTTGTATTATACTATTATGAATAAATATTCCAACTAACAACAAACGTTATATCGTTTATTTTTTGTTTACTATGTGACAAAATATTCAGTCAATTAAGTCCTCAAGAAAATATAACTTTCCCTCTTCCCTATCAAGTGGTCACTATAAAATTGTAAATGATACTGAATATGCAAATCCATACGATAATCTTTTAACAAAGTGTCTGATTGATATTGGTTCAACCTAGTAAAAAAAAAAAATTTCAAAATCAAGATCTCATTGATCTTGTGCTGTTTTATGTAAAAAATCTGTAACTAAAAACACCCGAAATTAGTAATTAATAACTAACCCTTAAACACACTCTAGAACAATCAGATATCCAACACCAAATAAAAAAATATTTACTTCAAATATTTACTTCAGCCCACGTATTTCAAAGTTTGATCTAAAATCAACATTTTAACAAACTAAGATATCTAAAAATAATCATTATAAAAACACATTTACAGGTTCTTTTGGTTTAACAAACCAGGCTCTCTTTTTCTGAGTTTGGACAAGTACATATACTCATACGTACAATCTCTGTTTCAGGTTGAAAAACCTATGGACCCAACCACAGAACTATCAAGGTTGATATCTGAACACAAGGAGTGCTTCTTTCTTTGCTACAAAAGCTAGCCCGTGACATGAGCAAAGACACGTCCCGGAAGCTTGGTCGGATGGCCGATGTGGTTGCAGCAATAGACCCGTCGAAACTTTTCTATATAAATTTTACATTTATTAAGAAAAAAGGACAAATGAGTTCACAGTCTAATTAAGTATTTGCATTGATGAAAGAAACAAAAATTAAAACTTAAAGAGCAAACGAATTTGTTTTATTTTTTTAGCAAAAGCGGAAATTATAACTACGACTGGTAGTTATAATAAATATAAAGAAAAAAAACAATTCTTTTTGTAAATTGTAAAAAATAAAAACGAAGAGAGAAAAAAAAAGGATAAAACAAAAAAAAAAACTAACAACTGCCTACTTAGTTCTTCTAATAAGACAAATCAGTGTTAGTAGTGGGAGACTCATAGATCTTGGGATCACGACTGCATTGTGGAAGATTCGACGGCGGAGGTTGCAAGCTTGTCTCCGGTGTTGGTCCATTTTCAACTATGAAAGTCATTATAATTCCGTAAGGTAAATGTGCATCCATGTGACAATGAAACATCCATGCACCTACACAAATATATAATATCAAATATTTATCCCAATATATGGTGTAAGTGAGATTCATTTGTCTTGTGGGAAATTAAAAAATGTTTCTAACCAGGATTATCAGCGATAAATCTGAGAACAACCCATCCACCTGGTGGTACACCAACGGTATTGCGGATTTGCGGGTTGACTAGATTTAGCTTTCTTTCATCATTGAGTGGATCATAATTACCGAAACCATAACCTAACACGTAGAAGTTGAAACCGTGAAGGTGCATTGGATGGCTCTCACTGGTGATTATCCCTGTGTTCTGCACAACAACCTCAACTGTAGAATTGAACTTAAGTTTCTTGACGCTAGTTTTCCTTTCTGGAAACAACATTTTGTACTCATTATCACCAGTGACTTCGAAATTTGCATAATCAAATTTGAGCGGTGGCTGGTTAGGGAAATCATCTGTATAGATTCCACTAATATTGTAAAAATAAGCTTCCTGAAGTGAAAGTGTTTGCGGGATTCCAAAAGTACGGTTGTTGAGAGAACCGGCATATCTTTGACCTAACGGTCCAATACACTTGGTTCCCAAAGGACATGGGTCTAAACCAAGCCCCATGGTTATGAACATCTTCTCGTCAACATGGAGAGGCACCGGGGTCCAGTGGGGTCCACCCACAAGGCTAGTGATGTTCGAGGAGAATCTATGAGCAGTGGATATTTGGTTCATCCCTCCAGGCATCGTCGGCACTGCTGGAGATGAGTTCAATGTGGCACCCTCGTAGACGATCAGACCATTGATGGTTCTATCAGTGGGAACCGGTACGATAGGGTGGGCACTAATGTAAGCGCTGATGGTCATGTAGTACAAACCAATGGGTTGATCGGCGGTGAGAAGTGCGTCGACGGTTTGTCCCGGAGTCAAAATCATCACATCGGTGACGTAAGGAGTTGTGTAGGCAGCATCTATAGCAACAACTGTTACATTGTGATTGGCTATTTTGAAGAAGAGGTGAGTGTTGAGCGCCGCATTTATAATCCTTAACAAGTATGTTTTCCCTTGTACTACCTTGAGGTTATACATCCCTATCCAAGCCAAAAGCCAAAGTTTAGAACCATTTAGTTATTTGTTTTTTAAGCAATTGTGTGTGCCAATAAACGAAATAACTAAGTAGTTTTAGTCTTTTAGAAGGAGTTTTAAGCATTTAAAGAAAAAAAGGAAAAAAATTAGGAGATAGAAAAAGTAAAAAATAATAATTATGAGTTTTAGAAAAACGGTAAGATACTAAAAAATGACATTCAAATAAATGATTAACTAGTTTAAAAAAAAAAAACATAAATAAATAATTATAATACTATATTTTTTTATTTAGAAACCTTCGGGTGCAGACGTTTTAGAAACCAAGCAATAAGCAATTTACGTAGATTGGATTGAATATTACTGTTCTTAGAGCAAGAATAGGTATCTCCGGCGAGGCCATTTATGAGGAATGCATCGGCAATCGGAGCTGGCCGTAACTGGAGAACTGCAAGATCTACGTTCCACCATTGTGCTATTTGCATAAACATTGTTTTCAAACAAATTAGTTAACCATCTGAATAATATCATATTATGCTAGCTATAAGGATATTTAATACGTCAATGTTTATGAACTACAAAGAGTTAAAAATGCAAATTGGATTTTGTTCTTGGTTTAATCCGGCCCAGCCAAGCTGGTTATTATTCTTGTAACATTGACTCGATATCTTTTTCACCCAAAAATCTTTTTGAAAATTAACATAATATAAATAAAAAATTTATATAAATAAAAATATTAATGATGTATTTAATTACTATATATATATATATATATATTAACTATTGTCAAACATAAGTGAATTCCATTTTGCATTTTGACTTCAGTTACAAGAATAAAATGGCAATGCTTACCAAAAATGATTGGAACTTCTTTGTAAGGTTTAGGAAAAGGATAGGGACGACCAGATCGGGGACGAATGATTATAGCCCCATGAAGAGTGGCTCGCAAATTAACGACATGTGCGTGCCATAACAATGTACCTTCTTGTCCAGTGATATCGAATCTATATGTGAAGTTATAACCTGGTTGAATCGGACATTGACTTATCATATTCGCACCATCCATCCATGGGGTATTCCTCTGAAAAACTCCATGCCTATATCATATTTTTGAGCGATTAACAAATATTTTTTTTATTGAATACACATACAAACAAAAAGATCATTAAGAGCAATAAGTTAGTTAATTACCAGTGGATAGTTATGTTGTAAGTTGAGTTGGTGATGACATGAACCACAAGAGTGTCACCTTCTCTAACGTTTATCGTTGGACCGGGAAGACTTCGGTTAACACTCGGTATCATTTGCTCTTGGCACAATGGTTTCACCACCACGTCTTCCACCTGTTATCAGACGCCGTTAATACTTTCCCCTCGTCATATAACTAAGAGTAGCACATAAATTTTTGTCCCCAAAATTAAAAGAAAAATATTTTATACAATACATAATTTTTGAGCACATGCATGCGAACCATATTTCTGGTTGTAGAAATAAGAGGCCAGTATGTTAAGCAAGAAAAAAAAATAGTATATACAATGAAACTATGTAATAAATAACGAAAATGTTTATTATCTTTTTTCGAGAGAAAAGCAAAAGAAAAGAGAGATTGATAAATACGTTGAAAACATGTTCGACGATAGCTGCTGAAGCAATGGAAGAGAAGAGAAGAGCGATGAAGAAGGCTTGGATTGGGAGAGGCATTGTAGATCTATGATATGAAAACGTCTTCATTACTACGAAAGAATGACAAGTTGTGGACTTATGTGATTTGTGAGTCATTATTCGTATACGTATTTATAGAAGTGGCTATAAGAAGAAAAAGAGAAGTGGGAAGGTTATTTTTCACAATAAAATAAAATAAGAAGACGTGGTGAAGTTGTGACAAATTTTTTTTTTCTCTTTGGAACATTATGAATACTACTATATAAAAATATTAATTGAACTATTAATTAGCGAGTAGTGGCAACCTGAAACATGATCACTGCACACTATTACATACATTAGCTGTCTAAAAGTTGTCTAAAAGTTTCTCCACTTTTATTCTATAATTTAAATACTCTTTTAGTTACAAAAGATTCATATTTTTAAAAATATTTATTTCTAAAAATAAATATTTTTATACTTATAAGTTGTAAATTTTTATAACATTAATTATGTTTATTAAATTTTTCTATTGACTAAAGTTTATGAAAATAGTATTTATAGCTAAATTTAATATATATTATTAATATGTATGAAAACTAAAAAATATGTATATTTTGGAACGAAAAAAACAGTATTTATATGTCTTGTATAAGGAAATTGTACGCTCGTGATGTCTGATTCGGTTTCGTTTCTCTTTGGTAGTGGCCCAAACGTTTTAAAATTTGGCGTCATGTTTTTAGAGGTTATTATTCTTTTCTATATGTCACATCTATGATACATTCAACAAGATTGAACTGAAATCAGCCAAAGTTGTCCTTTAACACTTAGATTGGTTGAACCATTTCTTTTCTCAACAAACTACTGAAACCATATTAGTCTCTCAGCTAACTCTTTCGTTCTTCGGACAAAGAATAAAACAATATAATTACGAATAACCTGGTTCCTATTTGATTTCCAATTAACTCAGATTTTACCTTTTTTCCATTCTTACATCGAAACATTAATCAAGCTGACCTTGTCTTCCTATATATTTTTAAAAGTAACCTTGTGTCAAGGGCATATACACACCACACATGAACATGATACACCCAATATATGGGACTTTGCCATGTGAAACACGACATCTTTGTTTTGTTATATTGTATTCTTATTTTGATTTTAATAATCTACGTATCAAATGTCACAGTATACTAAATCCAAAGGCCAGATTTCGACAACCCAATCGTTAACAATCAAATATATAAAACTGTCACGTCTGTATCATTATTCATTACGCCTATTAGTGTATTGAAAAAGAGATACGAAAATCGTGACAGGGTAATATATATTATTCTATAAAAATAAATCGTCAAGGATTTTTCAAAAATATGCTTTTTCATATTTTATATTCCTCTGTCTACTCTCATCTTAATGCCCCTCTGTCTACTCTCATAAAAATAAAGAGTATACTCCTCGGTCTACTCTCATATTTTCATATTTTTCAAAGTATGAGTTTCTAATGCCACTCTGTCTACTCTCATCTTTATTTATTTTTAACCTCATTTGAGTTTTTTTTTTGTTTTATAAATCTATCAGGATAAGACATGCGCCAACGAGTTGACTTGATGAATATTAAAATTTAAAAATATATATTTTTGATACATTTATTTAATATTTGATTATTTTTTTATAAATATACAATTTTGTGTTGTTATTATATAATTTCTATCCGGTGGGTTGAGTCCATTTTTATTAGAAATTATGGACCTAAACAATAACTAATATATTATGGACTTCGGGGATTGAGCCTTAAATAAATTATAACACAAAAATTTTATATTTTTTTCCACCTAACACATTCTTGAAAAATGTGAGCAACTGAATATTGTTTCCACAGCCAAATTATTTGACATTTATCTTTCACATGATTTTGAAATGTTTCAAATTGACCACCGAATTGGTACATATCATTTTAATGTTTTTAATGCTTTTAGTTGTATGCTTAAATGATGCTTTGAAATTTTATGGTATTCCTATGGAATAGTGAAAAGTATATATAGGTATGATAGGTAGGTTAACAGGTTGTTTGCCAAACAAAAATAATTAGCATTAACTACATAGAAATATAATTTTAAGTGTGAAAAATTATACTTAAGAATATACAAAGTAATGTAATTTTTCTTAACAACCATCAAAACATTAGGCAAGGTTTTTTGGTAACAAAGTATTTTTAATATTCAATTATCCTTATCATATAGAATCTGTAAATAAATTGTGTATCAAGAATACATATACAACAGATGCAACCGTTTGGAGAACTTCCACGTTTTTATTTATTTTTGCTAATAACCAAACAATTAAATAAAACTCACCAAATAAGCCTGATTCAAAAATTATTTATCATGCTAATTTTATTATTTTTATTGTCTTTTAATCATCACAAAATCGCTTCGGTTCAATTGCAAATATAATGGCATTGTACAAATATCACATTTCAAAACCGAAATAAATAGTGGTTTTCTATTTGGTACAGTTTTCAAATATTGAGTATACAATATATCGAATATTGAATATACAATATAAATGGATTGTTGTATTTGTATAATACTCCCTCCGTTTCAAATTATGTGTCGTTCTAGAGTAGAATTTTTGTTTCAAAATAAGTATCGTTTTCGGTTTTCAATGCAAAATTTATTGGTAATATTTTCTTTTCTATTTTTTTATTGGTTGATATATAGTTAGGTGTATTGGTAATAATATTTTTATTTTGAAAATATGTAAAATTAAATATTTTCTTAATCTGTGTGCATAAACCTCGAACGACAACTAATATGAAACGGAGGGAGTACATACTTACTTGATAGCATACTATACTTTGTATATTCAAGTATAGACGATTTCATTCAATCACATAATGTATTCAACACAGAACGGAAATGATATATAGATTCCCGAGACCAACAAAAACATATGGACTACTAACTTATCATGAACATTTGAAATCTATTTTTTGTTACTGATCGATCACTAAAATATTTCTATAGTCTGAAAAGCGCAATTTTGGTTACTCTTTTGGTGTGAAATTTTTCGGACAATGTTTAGTTCTATTACGAAACTAAAAAGAATTTGTTGTCTTATTATGTATTGTTTATTCCTTGAGGTGAACATTTGGAACGAAGAAACTTTGATAAGAGAAGAATGTACATATTACATAATTACAAAAGTGCAAATCATCTTTGTAATAGGAGATGTCGTAAAACGTTTGCGTTTTAAATATTGGTCTTTAGGTACATACTCCCTCCGTTTCATATTAGTTGTCTTTGTAGGAAAAAAATTTTCGTTTCAAAATAAGTGTCGTTTTAGAGTTTCGATGCAAAATTCATTAATAAGATTTATAGGTAAATGTGTTTTTATTTTTCTATTGGTTGAAATATGGTTAGATGTATAGGTAATTGTGTTTTTATTTTGGAAATATACAAAATCATATGTTTTCTTAATATGTGTGAATAAACCTAGAACGACAAGTAATATGAAACGGAGGGAGTAGTAGTTATTGTGCTATAGAAAAAAAAATAGACTAAGATTTGTCGAAAGGCTTTCTAATGATGTCATGTTAGCAGTTAGAAAAAAAATGGAAATGACACCTAAGCAAGTTCAATTTGTAATTAATACAAAATTGATAATTAAGATAATCACAACATATGTCAAATTAATTGATCAATTTTAATACATGTTAAAATTCTCTTAATTAATTATATATTCCATATGTGACTGTTGTTACAAATTAAATGAAATTAAGATGAAGTTTCTAAATGGAAAATTATACTACAAAACTAAAAATGTATTAATACAAAATCCTGAGTATCTGACCAATGAATGTCCTCTAATCCCTCTTCATACCAAAGTGTGTATAAAATTTTGCTTGCAAAATGGCCAAAGTGTGGGCGTAATTAAGCTCATTGTGAACTCATTATGAGGGAGGGCCAATCATCATGGAGGGCACTTTTATAGTCCCTTACAAATACATATCACATACTAGATTTGACCATAATAATTTTAAGTGGATATCATAAATTCAGAATCATGCTTTGGTTTAATCTTGACTTTAGTATATGTGATTGAAAAAGCAAATTTCATGGGTTTCACAATTATGCTTTAAGAAATATAGAGAGAGAACCTAGTCAGAAAATTAGGGAAATGTAGTGACAACCATGAGTTTTCTTGAACATTATTGGGCCAAACGACAGAGTTTAGTATTATTTGGGCTAATTTATATCAACTTGAGCCCATTTGGGCCTGAATAAGGTTTTCACACATCATAACTAGCCCATTTAACCTGTCTCCTCATGTTTCTCTTTCACGTCACTTGTTTCAAGATTAGAACTAAGGCCCATGAATGATAAAACTGAGTCTTACTAGGCCCACATTTATAATATTTTCAAATACAACTTCAAATCCCATCGAACATCAATAAGAAAACTAATTAACATAGCGTAGGAGACAAGAAAGTTAGTACAAAGAGTTACTGAAGCAGATAAGATCCTTTTTGGCATTAAATGGTTTTAACCACCGTCTTGAGGTTGTGGAGGAGGAGAAGAAGGACGAGGCTTGGGAATGTAAGGATTCGATGGGTTTCCATGCTCGATAGGACCTGGTTCTATCGAATGTTTTGCTGTCGGAGATGGATCCACTGGAAAGTTGTAATCCTCCAAACCTAATTTCATTTCTGCCATTTTTCCACGTAATAATTATCAAAATTATTAACTGGATTTTTTTAAACAGAAAGAGAAAGATTGTGTACAAAAGGCAATAGAAGATTGATTATGTAATAACTGGACTATGGTACGGAAGGTTTCTAAACAACGAGCTAAGACCATAATTAAAGGAGGGTTCTTAACGGGGATTCTTAGCGGAATTTAAAAATCGGTTTTTAACTTTAACAAAAGAAAAGTTACCAGAAGAAACGAGTGAGACACTGAGGGTTATGACAGCCAAAAGGAAGACAAATCCTGGTTTCTTCATCTTCTTGAGAGACAATGAAGATAGTTTCTTCTTCTTTTTAAAATAGAGAGAGAGCTACGGATGTGCATGAAAGATGGTAGAAAAGCAGGAGGGCATGTGGATCACTATGTCTTGAATGTGAAGTTGTGGGTTAAATCGAGAACAGAGTTATTGTTCTCTCTCTCTAGAACAGAGAAGAAGCACCTCAAACAGCTCAAAGATCATTCATTGGCTATACTTTAATGCTCCTCCACTACTTTTCGTTTACGACACGTATCCCCATTTCTCTATCTGTATTAACAGCAACTTCTCATCGATTGTATTTGATCACCATTGATAGAAACGAGGAAGAAGAGAAGGAAGTTCAAATCAATGGAAATCTATAAGAAAATAGTGTGTGAAATGATGGATGCTGGAGAAGAAGCTGTACTCACTATTTTAACAAAATATAATAGTAACTGTTGTGGTTGTTGTCAACTATAACGATAATTTTTTGTTTTGAAACACAAAGAGAATTAATAGTAGTAATTGTATAATGGAGTACTAATGATAAGAGCATAAAAATGTTGTTAACGAAAAAGTACTATGGACAAAAGAATTTAGTTCCCAAGAACTAAAAAGCCCAAAAAAAAGTTACTACTACTATTATTTCCCCTTAAGAAAAAGAAGTAGTTAATGCCATGACGTGACTTGACTTGAATTAGCAACATTAATGCTTCTTAACATTTTTTTCTACCACTCAAAAAAAAAGTTCTGATTATAAATATACGCTCATTTCACACTTATGTATATTCTTAAGGCTTTGATTGTTAATAATGATAACCAAAATATGTAGATACAGCTATTAAGACTGCATAACAATTGTTCTCTTTTCAGTTGTTCTGTGAGTTATGAATATGTCTAGCATTTGCTATTTCACCCTATAAACATCATTCATTTTCCATCTATACTTTTCCTCTCTTTTTTGTATAGATTTTTATTAGAACTTGAGACAAAGAAATGTTAACAGCCTTTAAGCCTCCATAGGCTAACAACTAGTACTTTTACACGTGAAAATAGAAACGATTAAGAATCCACTTGAAGCCCACGCATTCTTGCCAATGAAGTCGATAAAAATAGCTGGCCCAAAATGGGAACTGCCGTGTACCCAAACGGAGCCAACGAGGGATGGGAGGTGAATCAATCAAATTATAGAGAGAGAGAGAGAGAACGATAACCATTTTGGAGACTGTTGCATGTGAACTAGCCGCGGCTATAAAGAGAAACAGAGTTGAAGCTTTGCCATACTTTGCTACAGTCATACTTACAATACACCATTCACAGTCATACACTGCTCATGGCACCATCAATATGTCGAGACACGCACATTATTATTCATTGTCATCCCCATACACACTATTCATTCATACATCTTCATCCACACCTCTCCGTTTGAAAGATCCATATAAAAATGTTAACTAAAGGTATATAATTCTTTTTTGTGGAGTTGATTATTTGTTGAGACATGTAACACGAGTCAGACAGAACATTAATGGTCCATGGTTTTTAAGTACTTAAATTGGATGCACAAAGTGTCAGTGAGTACTTTTGTCAGTCTTTGAAGTAAATGCTGGCCTATTTATTTTTATTTATCTCGAATATTGAGTATCTCGTTTTTGTTCTATGAATTCATTTGTCAGTCTTTGAAGTAAATGCTGGCCAAAAAGAATTTAACTATCTTGGACTATCTCCTTTTTCTTTATATATCTATTTTGGACTATTCATTCACAATCAAGAATTTAATTATTGTTTCAATAATGTGCGCGGGTTTGTTTTGCTGCCTCATACCATACACGCATTATAAATAACAATAACTTAGGATTGTAGAGAGTAAATCAGTAACCAATGTGAAGATATTACCAGGGACCAATGTAACACTGATTTATACCCTCCACTCACATCTTATATTATGAAACATAGTGAGTATTAGACTCTATATGAAAATTATTTAGGATAAAACACTATTATTTCCATGATGTCTTAGATAAATTTTTCATTTTAAATTAGATTTATTTTCAATTTTCAGTACAAAATTTATTAACTTTTAATATTCTACTATTTTTTATTGGTTGAGTCGTGATTAAATAAATAATAACACTATAGCACATTTATAATGACAAAACCCAGACTTTTCATATACATGTAACATGTTTTTCAAAAACCTAATACCATATAAATTATTTTATTGATATACCTCATTGTTAACGTTCAATATTTGTGTATAATAACTACATAAACAATAACAAAAATTAATGTGAAACTATGAAAATCTATAACAATCTATAAAAGTTGTGTGAATTTTATAAATATGGATGCACATATTTGTTAAAGTCCATGAAAATTTTCCAATTCTTTAAAAATCTATCAACTTTTCAAATTCATAAAATCTTCATGATTCAGCTTCTCACTAACTCTTTTAGAGTCGAAACCACTATGTTTTTCTTTTTGACTTTAGAAGAACATATTCCATTAATTAGTTGAAGATTCAAGATTTTTGGCATGATTTAAATCAGTTGCAGAAGAATGCTCGAGGGTCATAGTATTTTCATGGTGATTGCTCAATCTCATCACGTCTGTCAACAGTAATTCAAGCGTACATGCAACAATCTGTCGTCTATGTATTTAGCCTACATCCGGAGGAAAATACTATAGCTATGTAGAGTCCAATAGACAAGCCACCAGCAATTGTTATGGGGCATCGTTTTTTTGTTTATTAATTTCTAACCCTTTGAAATAAAGAAACTCGGTAACATAATCAATGGTTGTCCGCTAATTAATTCATTTTAGTACTATTAGAGACTATGAAAACCTTTTTAGATTCTATCTTTTGGTTTGCCAACAATTCCACCTTTATTATCTCAAACCCCACATTTTCTATTTTCCTTTCCAATATCTTAACAACACAAACACAAAGGTTTAAAAAAAAAAGTTTAAAGAACCATAACACCTTTGTTATGGTGTTTTAGTATTAAATTTTAATTTTTATCAAATTTGAATAATATCACAACAAATTTGTATTTATCTCTATTTTGTTTTGTCTATTAATATGATTTGGGAATTTGTTACTATATCCATTTTTAAAAAGTGTTATTTTAACATTTTTACACATATTAAAAAATAATTGAAATGCATTAATAATTTTTAATTATATCTATTCAACTAATCACATGTGAGATAAAAAAAATTATTTATAAAATGAATACATTTGTAATTAATTTTAAATTTAAAATAGTATTTAAATTTAAAATAAATTTTAAATAACATTTTTATATAATAACAAAAATATTAAAATGACACTTAAAAATATGGAGTATTCAATTAGATAGTAATCCTATCGTGAATAAATAAATAGAAGTGGGCCTAAATATCACAATCTAGAACATGGGGGCTGAGGGAGAAAGGATATGAAAATAGTGGGGTGGGTATAAGAAGAGAGAGAGAGAGATAGCATTAATTGAACTTTTCACTTACTCAGCAACCACTGAGAGATAGAGAGAAAGGGAATCAAAGGTTCATCTCCTAGAAGAAGAAGATGCCTTTTAAATTCTACTTTAATTTCTCCCATCTGCTTCCCTTTCCTTTCTGCACCACCAACAACACCCAAACACACTCTCTCTACTAATTAAAAAAATTTAAATTTACCTCTCTTGAAAACTGTAATTATTCATTCATTCACATATCC
Source organism: Sinapis alba (assembly GCA_012274485.2). Classification (NCBI taxonomy): domain Eukaryota; kingdom Viridiplantae; phylum Streptophyta; class Magnoliopsida; order Brassicales; family Brassicaceae; genus Sinapis; species Sinapis alba. Next base: position 286,823 of record MU105735.1, on the reverse strand, counting down.
TAGAAATTCCATTCAGAAGAAGAAAAGAGAGCTTTCAGTTTTCAGCTATGGTGTTTCTCAAAGCTCTAGCCTTTCTGTTCGTTTTAAGCTTCGAAACTCTGTCTGCTGCAGACTCCTCGTTTTCCTTCAATGGGTTTGTGAAATCTCCTTCCTTTGACAAGAACATTGCTCTGTTTCGAGATTCCAAGCTCGTCAACGGCGGCGGTGGTTCGTCGATTCAGCTGACTGGCTCAGTGAGTCGGAGCGAAGGGCGAGTCCTTTACAAGAAACCCATCAAACTATTCCAAGGTACTAAAGACAGAAACTTTTCAGGATCATTCTCCACTACTTTCTCCTTCTCCATGTCCTCCAAAGAGATTGGTAGTGTCTTGGCTTTCGTAATGGTTCCATCTGGTTTGGATCTTAGGTTGTTTCGTAGAAAGGACAATAACACTTCCTCTGGTCTAGGTTTCTTATCGCAAAACGAGATTGTTGCTGTTGAGTTTGGTATCTCCAAGAGAGGAAACCGTGTGGGGTTCTTAGTTGGTAGACCCCAATCTGCTAGAGTTAGAAATTTATCATCTTTTGGTGGACATTTCAATGAACTGAGTTGCTGGATTGATTATGATGCAAGCTCTAAGAGAATAGAGGTTCGTTTGAGTCTATTAAATGCCTTAAAGCCTGTAGATCCATTCGTCTCTTACTCAGTAGACTTGGCTAAGATATGGAAAGAAAAGAGTTTCATGGTGGGTTTGACCTCTGCAAATGGGAACTCTTCCAAGCCACATTATCTCCATTCGTGGAGCTTTACACTAAGACATCCCTCCATGAGGATTCACTCGCAGCCTCTTGATCCAAATGCAGTTTCCAAGACTGTTAAGGAGGAGGAGGAGGAGAAGACAGTGGAGGAAGTAGAGGGAAAAAGCAAATGTGTTTGGAGAATGCTTAGTGCATTGGTTCTGGGTGCGGTTTGTGGAACTTTGGGTGCCATGTTAGCGTTATATCTTTGGACAATATGCGGTAATAGGCGGTCAATAGCAGTGGTTCCTGAGGAATGTGCTAATGAAAAAACAGATAGCGTTGTGATGAAAGCAGCTGTTGTTGATGAAGAAGCCAAGAATTAGTTTTTTGGTGTTTTCTTAGAATGTTGTGTTTGTCTTTGCGTTTGTAATGTACATTCTTGTGTCCTTCTTCTTCTTCTGTTTTTTTTTTTTTTTTTGTTAGTTGCAGGTTTGGTGAGATGAGCTTTCACATGTAGAAGAATCTTACAATATGTATTAGTTAAGATCTTGAAATCTTGATCAATTCAATACAGTTGTCTTTTTTTTTATCAAGTGAGGACAAGAGGAGACGTGTGAGTGTATTGAAGGAAGAGTTTGTCCAAAAAAAGAAAGCCATTGGTTTTCTCGTGAGTTCAACAAAATGCATTTATAATCAGTTGCCCCTTTCAGACACCTTACTCTGTCTGTGTCATTTCTATGTCTTGACTGAGAAGAAAGTGAGAGGAGAGTAACAATGGAATGTGTATTGTCTCCAGTGGTCCCTAGGAATTTAATGATTTCAGCGAGTTTCATTGCTTCAAAATCACTGTGTTAAAATATATTTACAGTTTGGGTGCTGAATATACATTCCAGTGAAAAGAGGGTCTGCTTAAAAGAAACAAGGACTTGGGAAAGATCTTCTGAAGACTAGAACTTCAATACTTTTCTGGCTAACAAGAACATTTTTCAATCCAGTAAATGAGAATCAAATCCGGTTAGTGAGAGCTTAAATACATTTTTAATGTATGCTTAATTAAATAAAAAACAATAAATTTTGATCAATATTAAAAATTATAACGTAATTACAAATCCTTATAAAATTAAATTTAAGATTTTATCATAGGAAATAAACACCTTCAAACCTCAAATTTGAAACTCAGCTAAGATATTGTTGTTCTTGAAGATGTTTTCAGCTATGATTCATATTTTCTTATTTCTCTGAGAGAGACTGAAACCGACCACAGATTTTATCTATATTTCTTCAAGTTCCTAATACAATTAGAATTAACGTCTTACTAAACCTAATTACATAAAAACCAAAAAAAAAGCCAAAACATGTGATTTCCTCGTGTAATTTAACAATACCAATTTGAACCCCCTCCCCATCCGGTTATCTCCGAGATGATTGTGCTCGTAAACTTGGTCTTTCAAACCGGTTCAGTCCGGTTGGTTCATCAGAAGTGTCACACAAGCAACCAGGAAGAGGGTTTGCATAAAAATTCTCCTCCAACTTTGGACTCAACCCTGCCTTTCCTGGCCGTCTAAGATACGGATCTCCTAATCTTTTCCCATGTATTCTCTTAACCTCCCTCGTGAAATCTTCCCAAGACATGAGTCCCGCATCGAGCCGGTCAATCAATTTCACAAAGCTTAGCCTGAAAAGAAAAAAACACACGCTAAAATGTCAAGTCTCAAGAAAAAAAAAAAAAAAAGATGACGCAAGAAGCTGTACCGATCAGGATTAATCGTTTTTCTAAACCCTTCGAATCTACGGTGACCCTGAACCGCTTTGGCCATGTTTCCATCGTAAGTATAAGCGAAAACATCGCTTTCAAGTGCTAAATTGTAATCAAGAGCAGCCAATCTGTTCTGATAAAGTTTTATAGTCGAAAGCTCTTCCTCAGTAGCCAATGTGGAGTGAGAGAAAACGTTTGGGAACTCTTCACGGAATGCAGTCATACTGTTTTCGCCGTAGATCTCTCCAGCAACAATGTAGATCTTTGTGGTCGAAGGAAACCCCATTGCCTTGAGGAACACGGCAGCTTCTCGCGGCGTCATAGGGCAATTACCTTCAAGACGCCGCTCTGTACCGTTGATCACTTTTTCTTTCCAATGCGGAATACTATACCTCATCTTCTCGAGATCGATTGATTCCTCCTCGGTTAGACTGTGGTTGCATCCGGTAAACGCTAGCATATCTTTCTCGTACCTAGAAGAAAAGGTTCGATTAATGAATGATTCTAATTATAGAGGGAAAGAGGGAGAAAAAATGGTTGCTTGTACCTCAAGTGAAGAGCGAGAAAGGGTTCATTGTTTTGTCTAAGTCTTGAAGAGAGAACTTTGCTTAGATTCTCTATATCTTGAGGGTAACGAAGAGCTTCGTAGTTGGCTCGACATCGAAGCCTCTGGATCGAGGGAGGTGGGCTGTTATTAGCTAACCGAGAATCAGTGTGATTGAATACGATCACCTTATGCTTCTTCAGTAACTTTGACATAGAGTTTCTGTAATAACTTGCCTGAGAAAACAGAGTTTTTAGTTAAAATTTAAGAATAAATTATACAGAAAACTATTTGTATATATTCCAAATATCTTAATCATCTAGTTTATTATTTATGTGTTATTTATCTTAATTACTTAGAATTATCTTAAGAATTTTAATAGTTTTAAAGTTATTTAGTTTTTATATAAATATTTTTATGCATAGCTTTGTATTAATAAAATAAGCATTATCTAGTTTATTATTTATTTAGCTATTTATCTTAATTAGTTAGAATTATCTTAAAAATTAATAGTTTTAAAGTTATTTAGTTTTTATGTAAATAATTTTTTGTACATAAATTTGTATTAATAAAATAAGTTTTTTCTTAAAAAAGGTTTCTATAAACTATTTAGAAGAGTATTAAGAATTTCGTTAACCGAAAGAGAAAACAGAGAAGTAGAAAACTAACAAAAAATTTCGAGTTGAGACTAACCTTGGACCAGGACACAGGATTCTTTTCAAGAGGTTTGATCGATGCAAGTTCTTGTGGTAAATACTCGACAATATCGACATCCTCTGCTAGTACTTCGATGAAACGTCTCCAGTCGAAAATGTCCTTAAACGTGCTGAAAACAGAATATATATAGCGAGAGAGAGAGAGAGAGCTTTAGTTAGATCATTGTTATTACGATCATGATGTTGAATTAGTGATGATGATGATTACCTTGGATCACTCCAGAAAGATGAATGGTCAAGAAAAGGAAGAACAAGAGCAGCGTTCATTATTTTGGCGATCGCGACCATATCACATATCTGTCAACAAGAGACAAATTAAGTGAGAAACAGAGGAAAATCAAAGGCAGAAGAAGACTTGAAGAAGAAGAGACTTACACCAGTTCTCATTTGATTCAAACCACCGTTGGCGTGAACAACAAGGTACCCATTGGTTTTCTTGCTTGGTTCTAAAACAAAGACACGATTATTAGGTGTGTTGAGTTTCTCCAGACGCAAAAGAAAAAAAAAAAAAAAAAAGTTACTTTGGTTCTTAGGACGAGCTACACATTTCTGATAGTTCCCCTTGTCTGGTTGATTCCAAATCTCTGGGACCTATTACAAAAAAAAACAAAAAAAAAAAACAATATTAGTTCACAGAAATGAAACGACAGCGTTTTGTGTAAACATGAATGAACAGAGGGACTTATTACAGCAGGTTTTGTCTTAGAAACGAGAACTCGAACGGACGATTCATCTTCTTTGATGATCTTCTCCACGTTACTTCTGGGATAGACAGAAACAAGGAACTCGTGTTTCTCCACGTGTCTCCGTCGTACGCCACCACCGGAGAGAGCAACAACGAGGAAGAAAGTAACAACGAGGATTCCTGATAATAAAGATAGAATCAAACGACCAAGATTGGCGGATGATCTCATGTTCCGAGACATCGCAGCCGTCCATTGGGTTTTGTTCTCAACCATGAGCATCCACACGAGCCTGATTTTGCGTAGAGACAGAAACCGGACGAGGTAATTGTCGTGTGGAGACAATCCGTCACCACCGCTGCAGCAGCTCGTCGTGGCTTCTTCTTCTTCCTCGTCGTCAGGGACGTAAACGACTGCGTTTCCTCCTCCTCCTCCGACGCTGACGTGGCAATGATCTTCTTGAGAATCAGCCACGCGACGTCTTGTTGTCGTTGTTGGCGCCGCCGGTAGCTGGCTGCTGCTCGACGGGACCGGTACGCGGACTGACATGTAAACCGGTGAAAAACAGAGGATTTTTATAAACCTTCCCGGAGAAAGAAAAATTAATAAAAAAAACTTTTGGAGAAACCGAAAAAAAGAGAGGAGAAGCAATCTTCTTCTTCTTTATTATATCTGCGCGATCTCTGGCGGAGCAGACAAATAATCTCTCTCTGAATCCTATTTCCTCTCTCTTTCTTTCTCGATTATATGTTTAAGTATAACACGGAGGCAGCTATATATATGTGCTTTGTATAGGAAAAATATAGTTAAAAAGTCGTTTTATTTGTCGAAAATAAACGTTGGTTTGTTTCTACTTTTCTTTTTTACAGTTTTTCTTATTTATCTCACATGTAAATTGTTCGTTATTAATCATTATGTACAATGAATATTTTTCAATATTCATAATCTTATATCAGAATATTTTCCCTAATTATTTTTTTATTTTATAACTTATGATATATACAAGTCTAGAGATTTAATAAATAATCAGATTTTATACTTTGAAATATTTGTTTTTTTTCTTAATTGTTGATAATGTCTAGAGATATATACTAGTTGATAATTACTGATTATAAGTTTTTCAAAATATCATCTATTGTTGTTTTGTTGACATTGTATTGGTTTAGTATTTATTGTTTTGTCTAACTAGTACTCCCTCCGTTCCCGAAACTAAGATTTTTTAGAGTTTTCACGTTTATTAAAAATATAATAATATTTATAATTTAATTTATTATTTATTTTTTATATACTTTTAAATAACCATCCACTAATAAAATTTAACCAATTCAAATATTCACAGTTAATATTTTTCAAAAATATACAAAGTACCTTAAAAATATAGAAAATTTATTTTTATGGAACAAAAATAAAATTCATAAAATCCTACTTTCTGGAACGGAGGTAGTAACTAATAGACATGTATAATTAGAAGCAATTGAACATCCCATTTATTTCGTCTTGTTATTGAAAGAGATATCCATATGTTAATTGTTTGCACGTCTTAAAAATAGCATAGTTAATTTGATAAAATCTATTTTGTAATGTTTAGCTTTTTCAACTTATAAACAAATTTCATTTTGTAATGTTTAGCTTTTTCAACTTCTAATAGAATATTGTAAAAGATATCGTAATCGTTTTTAACCCCTCTTGACATCATTTTTAGCACACCCTTTTTACATCATTCTTGTTTATCTTTATACATTGTGAAAATAGCAAATTAGCAACACTGCACTGTATTCACAGTCATCCAAATTAAGTATATACTTTAATGCGTCATATTGAATACTTTTTGTCAACTTTCTTTTTCTAATTAAATTTAAACCTATTCCTATTGAACTATTTTATGTAGAGACTGACCAATTCCATTAATACCACTATACATTAAAGTAGCAAGTGTGCTTATCCCTCAGTCAATTTTTCTTAATTCTTAATGTTAAAATCATAAAAAATGAAATTTAAATAGATTCACAGATTAATATCTTTGTTACTTTATCCAACAATTAGTTAATCTGTCACATTGTTCATCAGACATTTATCTTCTCTCTACGAACATAGTAGAAAAATGAAATCACTATACGTTAAAAAGCAAATACAAATCAAGAAATCATACGTCTCCATCCTTGTATTTTTTTTATTAATAATATTAACATTCATAATTCGTTTATCTTAAAGAGGTAGAAAAATCAATGGTACGTGACTGACCGTAAGAACTTAGAATATACCTTTGAAACGAAACCTTTTTCTGCAACTAAACAAAAGGCCGAACTAAATCATCGTTATATAGATGCAAAAATAACCATACAACCATGGTCGATTGATATAGCAGATTTAGAAAAATGTTAATTATTTTGAGTTTAAAAACTTATCAAAGTCAAGTGATATAAGTATTTTAATTTCATTGCGAGCAATGAAATCTGTTTGACACTGATAAACAGACTTTCAAAAAATGAATCGGTTGAGTTTGGACCCGAATATCTCAGGTTTTAAAAAATGCAGAACATATTATGGTAAGAAGGCACTTTAAGAATATAAAATAGTAGAGTATGGTAACAATATAACAATAACCATGATGGCCTTCATGTGAGTGTTCAAAGTGAGAAGGCCTTTATGATAAATTCGAACGTTCCTCGATTTCCCAAATTTATTTGTCCTCTTCCTACGTCCTTTTCTTTAGATGTTTCGATTAAATGATACCCATGCCGTATGGTATTTAAATAAACTATATTTAAACAAAAAAGTATTTTACTTCACAAAACTAAATGCATTAATAAAGAGAGGATTACATCCGTTTTAGTAGAATGTTTTCCAGCATGGTACATCGATGCTTAATCCATGTTTTACTTCAGTTTTGTTTTGAAATGTTGATGTTAGAATATTTATATAGAGCGCTTGAGTTTAATGTAATTTGTTTAATAAAATATATATACATACTATTTAAAATAGTCTAAAAGTTGTGTTTATATAGCAAATTTGTTTGGAACTTCGAGTTAAACTGTTTATTTAATACTTTAACCCGCTTAGTTTCTAGCTTAGTTTTCAATCATGTGTATCTTTGTGTTTGTGAATTAATGTATCCTGATAAAAAAGTTTGGTAATCGTTGGAATTCTATCAATGCTATATTAGCACAATTACTATAATCCTATGAGGTAGTGGCTAGTTACAGCTTTTTTTTTGTTTACTAGTTACAGTTTTGTATTGTATTATTTACTTCTGTGCTTGAACCATTGTTCTATTGACTATGCCATGTTTATTCTTTTTAAAAGAGAATTGTAATATTGATGGATAATAACACTATGGAGTTAAATATATAGTCTCGTATATTGTTACGTTATTCAAGTGTGGGATCCGATTTCAAACCTAGCTCGTACGTTTAGAAGAGATGATGTATATTTGTCATCCATCACAAATAATGTAGACTTGGCTCTAACATTTATGGACTTGAAACAATTACAAAATTATCAATATATATATATATATATTTAAATAAATTTGAACAGAATGATATATATATATATATATATATATTAACCACTAATATTTTGGAGATCATATACAAATGTTTCATCTTCCTACATCCAAGACCAGTTCTGTGTATATCTGATCTAATGTATAGAATAAGTCAAGTACTCACAAATTGTTTTTAAAGTATTCATAATTTACTGGTTAGAGAAACGAATCACAAAGCATATTCAATTTAATTGTTAACGCACAATGACAATGTTTGTTTGTACGAAAGATCAGTATTTTGGTTTAATCTTCATCTTTTAACTTCGTTTTAAAACTATGATAAAATGCATTTTTGTGTATTTGAAAGATAATTCGAAGTCTGAAGCTAAAGATTATAATATAACATAACTAATATGTTAAGCAAAAAAAAACATAATTAATATAGATAGAGTATCAACCTCATTGATTTGATATCCAACCTCAAGCTTCACAAGGGTCCTTAATGAAAAAAAGGTTTCACGTTTAAAAACTACAGCGTCTTTGGATATAGTTTAAAAGATACTTAAAACACACATGTAAGGGGAGTCGTATCGACCGCGTTATGATCAATCCGTAGCCTGAGTGATGGTTGACTCATCCCTATCGTATCTTACCACATGTATAAAAGTTCATGAAAAATAGTCTAACCTTGTCCTCTGCCTCACATACCTTCTCCTCTGTATTACATGTAAATGGAATTAAAACATCTAAACAAGTCGACATTTAAAAGACACTTAAAACTAGATGGAGTTTTTGATAAGCACTCTTCCAGAAATTCGGGTTATAAATATTATCATATAATGTCACAGAAATCTTGACGTGTATTCTCAATATTTTTAGATAGATATTTTATTTGATGCAAATAACTCCTAACTCTAATAGAAAAACGTTATGTATAAGTAACGAATAAACTAATTAAAGACTCTTTTACAACCGTGGAAAACTACAACATATCTATGAACCGGTAATCTAGCATTTAAAGATGGTAACGTACCTAAGATGACGGACTTTAAAAGAAAGATTATGTTACCCAATCAACCAAATAATTAATTATAGTTTAGACCGTTTAGTGAAAGAATCGAAAATTCTACACTATGTTTTGGTCTAGACCATATTACACGTGTGAGTTTTTTGTATGCATTCGTAAACGTGTATATACTGCGAATCATGATAGAAAGAGGTGGTGAGCGGGGGCCACGCGACATTTTGGTGGAAGTCTCTCCACTTCATATTATTGGGGAAGTCAATATCTCTTACCTACAACCTGAAAACTAAGGTTCCGAGTTGGGTTGGTTGTTGTTAGGGTTGGCAAATTCTATATATCTCATGATTCCGATCCTCAATTTGTTTTCATTTGCAACTTTGTATCTATTATTTCTCTCATACATTATATGGATATAAACTTTTCGATGTATATAGCTCATATATATTATGAAATAAACATAACGATTTGTTAGTAGTTATCACATACTTAGACAAAAAAAAAAACAAACAATTACATCATATACATCAATTTTGACTATTGTAAAGGATTCAGCGAATCTGAATTTTCTTTTTTCTTGCCTCGTATACAATAATTCAGAATAATTTAAAATTTATAATCTTAAATGGAATACGTTTTTCTTGGATACAAAGCTTAATATGTACGAATATGTACGTAGAATATGTTTGGTTGGGTATAAAACTCACGTATGACAGAAGAAACGCGTACGGTGCTAAGTTTGTTCTCTGTCATCACAGACAAGTCGCTTTAGGCCATCTACATCGCACAAATCCCAAAAAAAGTTTTTTTTTTTTTTTTTTATTTTTCTTCTACACGCTGCTAAAACCCGTTTTTGGTGATCTATGGGTCTCTCCTTAAGAGATTGTGATGCAGATGACCTTTGTAGTAGTAGAAGCAGACGATGAAGAAGAGAGATAGGAGAATGCAGAACAAGTAAGAAAAGTAGAGGAATCCAACAAATAAATACTAGTAGCCGTTTGCAGCTCATGATAGGGTTTAAACACAAAGACGACAGTGGTGATAAAACTGAACATTGTGTGCATATTTGGTTGAGTTGTATTTCGTTTGTTTGGATTTGGAATGTTGTTCCTGAACCCTCTCTCTTGTCCAGAGGTTTCTTAACTTTTTAAAAATAATAATTTATAAAATAGAAAAATTAATGGACAAATAGAAAAGAGAAATGTATATCCCTACCGTCGCCAAATAACTAAAAAGAAAAAAAAAAGTGGTTCGCCGTTTTGCCTCCGGCTTGATCTTTGGGAAGAAGTTAATCTCGAAGATCAGAGACAATGCTTCAGATTCGACTTAGAAGGGATTCTCCCACCGATACTAGTAACGGCCCCAGAGCTTCTCCGACAGAGACAGTGACGGTAGCCTGTCCCGACCACCTCGTCCTCGCCGATCTTCCTGTCGCCAAAGGAATCGGTTCCGTGACTCCCACCACCGTAATAAATCCCGTCGGCCGCCGTTCTCGCAGGCAGTTAGGGGAGAGAGTTCATTTCTGCGTCCGTTGCGATTTCCCCATTGCAATCTATGGTCGTCTGGTAAAACCCTAATTTTCTTTTTCTTTTTCATTAAAAAAAGGGGCTTTTGTTTCTTCTATGTGGATTGAACTTATTGTTATTACAGAATCCTTGTGATCATGCCTTTTGCCTCGAATGTGCTCGTAGTGATTCCATCTGCTATCTGTAAGCCATCTTACTTTGTCTCTTTAAACCTTATGAACCCAAATTGCTTGAAACATTTTTATTCTTGTGTTATTTGGACAGATGTGATGAACGGATTCAAAAGATTCAGACAATCAAGATGATGGAAGGAATCTTCATCTGCGCTGCTCCTCATTGTCTCAGATCTTTCCTCAAGAAGCCTGACTTTGAAGCCCATGTCCATGACCTCCACAGCAGCCTATTACAACCCGAGGCAGCAGATAAAGAAGACGGTAACGAGTCAGACGTTCAGAGCACAAAGCAGCAATCTTCAGCTTCTGAATCCACTTTGCGAGGTCCCTTGAGATCCCACAACCAGCAGCCGTTACTACACAGGTCAGCCTCCTTGTCAAAGCCTTTACAATCTGGATTTGGTGGTGCAGAGAGCGACAACTCTCGTCCTCCTGGATTCGAAACCGCTAGTCCTAAACCAGGAGTCCGGTTCCCAGACTACCCTCCTCCGCATATGAATATGATGATGCAACCGCCCCACAGCATGCCAATGAATCAAAACCCGGGTTTACCGCAGATGTTTGGTGTTCCTTCATATCCAGCAACAAGCGAGGGATCATCTCAGCAATTGTATAATAGCGGTGGGCCTTTTGAGATGATGACAAAACCAGAAGGGAGCGGGTCAGAACAAGGCATCCGGTATCAGCAGCCTGCGCAAGTGATGAATCAGAATTTCCAGGGATCTTATCCTCCACAGTTGTCATGGAATCAAGGAATGGCACCGCCCCAGCAGGTTAACAAGGGTCAAGGTTTTGGGTGGCAACAAGAGAACCGTGATGGATTTGGACAGGATTAAGTGTGTAGTAGCTTGAACATTTTGTGTACTGTTAAACTCTATTCCTTTTTGAAAACTTTCAAATTTGTTTTTGCTTCTAAAACGCTGTAATTTTTTTTTTTATGTTATAGTAGCTTCGATTTAATTTTTGAACCGGATTGAATAATGTGCCGATAAAATGGATCGGAAAACCGAACTGATTTCAGCCGAACCGGACCAAATTGAAAACCGGTTCGTTTCCGAGATTTAAGGGTAGTGTGTTGTGTATATATATAACAACAACCTAAAAACACTCCGCCGCAGCCCCCGAGCTGAATCGATTGTAGGAATGCGAATATGACGGAGAAGAAGAAGAAGCTGTTCAGCTTGGGAAATGTCTGAGTGAGTGAGAGATAGATATACTGAGAAGAATCAGGTAAGACTCAGAAATCAAGCAGCTAATCTTTTTTTTTTAATCTTAATTTTAGTCTTGGTTTCTCTATGTCTGTATTCTCAAAGAGCTGCTGCTTTTTCAAATAACACGAATGGTAGGTTGCAGACACATACAAAGCATCGACATTGGTTCTTGGTGGTTTGAGTTAAACATCACTGAGGAGATGTGTCTATTTGACGATGCAAAAAGCAAAGTTGGCTTGACATATCAAGCCCAAGTTATAAGTTTCAAAACTTGGGTCTATTAATCATTGCTATATCATCTTTTCGGATTTGCCCTCCTCACTTAGTAGTCTCTCACTCTCTCTCTTTATTTGCTTCTTCTGATAACTGGTTAGTTGAGTGGGACAAAAGTTAAAACAACGTTGTATCCTTCTCTTTTTTTTCTTCAAATCTCTAATATGTTAAATCCTGCAGGTTCCTTGCATCTGAGTCTTAAAAGCCTTTTGATTTCAGAGACTCATCTTCATTAGTAGTAAGTAAAGCAAAAGCAAGTGGTATTATTCAAGTTGCAATGGGAAATAACCAGGTCATCGAGTGGAACAAGACCATCTACTAATATATAGTAAAGTACAAAACTACCATGTATGTAAATGTGTTCATGTTACTGACTGATTATTGTGTGAGTTTTATTAGTAAAAAACGCAATGTATTACTACTGCAAATACATTTTTCCTTTTTTTTTCAAGTAAGAAGATCATCATCAAACAGAGAAAAGAATCATAGATATCTGTAGACGTTGTGAAGTTTTTGTATGTCTCAGAGATCGTCGCTTTCTTGTAAGTGTAAGATTTAGCAATCCAAAGGTAGACGAAGAAGTTCAATAAACTCAAAACAGCCAATAACGAATAGTAGTAATCAAGATGACCTCTGTTCAGGTTATCAGCTATCCGTCCTGCTTTTTCTGTTCAGGAAATTTACACACTCTTTTTAAGGACCTGCACAAAAGACTGCATGAAGCAACACGACCACACCGTTTGAGAGAAGATCATTCATTGGATGCCTTCCGGCCTACGGCCTACCAAACCCAGTAACAGACAAGGAATCGATCACTACCTATATGTGCCAAGAGTGCATTTACACTAGGTCTAAAATAATTCACTAGATTTTAGTAAGTGTTTAGGGCCTATTCCAAAATTTTAAAGCCTGAAAAAATATTCTTTTAATTATTATTCTAAAAATAGATCTTGCATAAGGTCCACGTAAAAAATGAGGTGGGCCTGGTAACAAAGTAAGTGTTGTTTGTTGGGGTTTCTATGTATTGCTCGTTGTGTTTCCGTGATCGTGATCCATCACGCTTGAACTTTAAATGAGATTGGGCTCCGTAGCATCATCCTTTGTATTGCTATTAATGGGCCTTTTTCATATTAATGGAAAAACAAATATAATTTTGTTTATGATATACATTAGAAATCAATAAATTAATAAATTAATACTGAATAAATTAATAAATTAATAAATTAATAATTTTATGAGTCTTAAGTGAATCAATATAAAAATTACCATAATTTGATAAAATAATAATTTTTAAAATAACATATTATATATATTTTGTTCATAGTAAAATATATTTTTAATTTTTAATATTTTAAATATATTAATATTATTTTCGGCCCGGCAGGCTAGCGATCAAAAAAGAAAATCGATGCTTAAATGCATTTATATTTACAGTACATATTTTCTATACATCATATAATCTCGGATAAAAATAATATAAAATTTATATCTACGAAATTTAAACAATACATATACTGTAAAAATCAGTTTATTTTTTACATAAAACATATATATCTTAAATATATATTTTAAAAAAAAATTCTATGAATTAATTTATCTATAAATTGATAAAATATTAATGTCACAATATTTTTAATTTATAGAGTCTTACCGTAATAGTATAATTTTTTTTGATTGATGGATAATGTGGTTTTATCATTTTGTTTCTTGTTTACTAAAAGTATTTTTGGGCCTTAAACATTGGTAAGTGGTTCATATGTTCAGTCCATACAGACAAATTGATTTGACTATTTATAAATTTCAGTTTCCCCAATAGTTACTTCATTATTTGAATGAAATCAACAGCCGAAATATCTGTCATATTAAGCTAGCAAATTTATATACAAAAAAATAGCCCAAAGATAAAATCATTGTTGGAAAGAAAGAAAAACCGTCGCACTCAAATACAGGTTGACTACTTTATAATTCCGGACCAAACGAATTAGTTCGGTTATTGCTTCCCAACAAATATAATCATTTCTGTTAGATGTTATCCTCCAATATGATTTCTTGAAAGCTATTTCTCAACCATTTTCATACCATTTCTCGGAAAAATAAGGGCTGATTACCTTCAATATGTAATTACATCTGTAACACTGCATGTTTGTCAATATATGCCATATGATCCTATATATGTTTTGTTTCTGTAGATTGTTATGATAGTTATCAGTATCACTTGGAAAACTTATTGTATTCAGTTTATAAAAGGTTCACATGTAGTAATACAGAAACCCTCTTGATGTACTCATTTTTATTGGAGTCTTGACTTATATATGAGTAAAGAAATTATAGAAATTGGTGTTTTTATATCATTTAATAAGAAACACATTACATTGGTGATGTGTTTTCATGGTGTAATAGTCGTTACTATTTCTATAAAAATGGTTCTTTTTCATTTCATAAATGAAAAGTAATAATGTATGTTTAAACTTTAAAGACATCATTACTGAGTAATCATTTTTCAGAACTTATGGAAAATACAAATTGAGACATTAAAAAAAAACAAGGCCTCGAGAAGAAAACATGAAAAGAATCCAACCTACGCTTAGGTTCCAACCCACAAAGAGAAAAACATATACTTTCCCTCTAAGCTTTCGAGCTTTACCAAACTGACAAAGCACAATAACCCAACATCTGCATCTTTATAAGCCAACGATCATGAATCACTTTCGAATCACAAAAGAAAGTACAGAAAGTAGAGAATCAACACAACATCAGCAGTTTTACTAAACTTTGAAGAAAACAAAAAGAAAATGGAATTTCCTATCCGGATTTTGGTGATCTTTGCATTACTGGCCTTTCCGGCATGTGTCCACGGTGCAATCCGCAAGTACACGTTTAACGTAAGTCCACATCAGTGTTGTTATCATAACACATGATTCCATATCTAATGGTCTCGTCAAAAATATAATTTCATACATTTTGGGAAATAGATAAGAATTATTTATAGGTAACTGTTTAAACTGTCAGGTGGTAACGAAGCAAATGACGCGGCTTTGCTCAACGAAACAGATAGTTACCGTTAACGGTAAATTTCCAGGACCCACAATCTATGCTAATGAAGACGACACAATTCTCGTTAACGTCGTCAACAACGTCAAGTATAATGTCTCTATCCATTGGTGAGAACCGAACCTGTAATGTGAAAGAAACTATCAAACTAACTTCAAGTGTAATGTGACTTACAAAGATCATATAATTTTCGCAGGCATGGAATAAGACAATTAAGAACCGGTTGGGCTGATGGACCGGCTTACATAACCCAATGCCCCATTAAACCGGGTCACAGCTACGTGTATAACTTTACGGTCACAGGGCAACGTGGAACACTCTGGTGGCACGCACATGTTCTCTGGCTCCGAGCTACGGTTCATGGTGCCATCGTGATTCTGCCGAAACCGGGTCTACATTACCCTTTCCCTAAACCACACAGAGAAGAAGTCATCGTACTAGGTATTAAATCGAAGAGAGATAATCATGAAATGCTTGAAATTTGCTATTTGGTTAGTAATTTGGAACTCCCTGTTTATCTTTCTATAGGTGAGTGGTGGAAATCCGATACCGAAAATGTTATTAATGAAGCATTAAAATCCGGTTTAGCACCTAATATCTCAGATGCTCATGTCATTAACGGTCATCCCGGTCTTGTTCCAAACTGCCCATCGCAAGGTAGTTAATCTGGTTCCAACAATATGAATTTATGAAATTTTTACATCATATGAAACATCCTCAATTAATTTATTTGTAGTTTCAACCAAAAAAATATTTATAACAAGATAAAATTAATACAAAATTATTTATTTATAGTTTGTTATATATTTTTTTTGTTATAGGTAATTTTAAATTAGCGGTAGAGAGCGGGAAAACATACATGCTAAGACTAGTAAACGCAGCAATGAATGAAGAGCTCTTCTTCAAGATCGCTGGCCACCGCTTCACCATTGTGGAAGTTGACGCCGTCTACGTCAAACCCTTCACCACCGATACAATCCTAATCGCTCCCGGTCAAACCACCACCGCCTTAGTCTCAGCTGCTCGACCCTCAGGCAAATACCTAATAGCCGCCGCCCCATTCCAAGACTCAGCCGTTGTGGCTGTGGACAATCGCACAGCAACTGCCACAGTACATTACTCCGGCACACTCTCCGCCACACCTACCAAAACCACTTCACCGCCACCTCAGAATGCCACTTCCGTAGCCAACTCTTTCGTTAATTCTCTCCGGAGTCTAAACTCAGTCACATATCCGGCTAAAGTTCCGACCACCGTAGATCATGATCTCTTATTCACCGTTGGATTAGGAATCAACCGTTGTCACAGCTGTAAAGCCGGGAACTTGACACGTGTAGTTGCAGCTATAAACAACGTTACATTCAAAATGCCTAAAACGGCTCTGCTTCAAGCTCATTACTTCAACTTAACCGGAATCTACACAACCGATTTTCCAGCTAAACCGCACCATATTTTTGATTATACCGGGAAACCACCTTCGAATCTAGCAACCATGAAAGCCACGAAGCTTTACAAACTTCTGTACAATTCAACAGTGCAAGTTGTTTTACAGGATACCGGAAATGTGGCGCCGGAAAACCATCCAATTCATCTTCATGGGTTTAATTTCTTTGTGGTTGGTATTGGATCTGGTAATTATAACTCCAAGAAAGATTCCAAGAAATTTAATCTTGTTGATCCGGTGGAGAGAAACACCGTTGGAGTACCTTCTGGTGGTTGGGCGGCCATCAGATTTCGAGCAGATAACCCTGGTATTAACCAAATATATAACTAATCCAATATAGAATCAAAGTTTTTAGAAAGTTATATATCTAGTCTGACTTAGTTTTTGTTAATTTAATAGGAAAAAAATTGAAATACAAGCTAATTAGAGACTTAATATCACATATGTGTACAAAATTATAGAGGTCACAATTAGTAACTGTGGTTGTTTTGTACTAATAGTTATGTGGTTGCAGGGGTTTGGTTTATGCATTGCCATTTAGAGGTGCACACAACATGGGGGCTTAAGATGGCTTTTCTGGTGGAGAATGGTAAAGGCCCGAACCAATCAATTCTTCCTCCTCCAAGCGATCTTCCCAAATGTTGACAACTCGAAAAACCAATCAATTAATTCTTTTCTTGATATATTTCATTTAGATATTTGTATGCAAATTGTCACACAAAGTCATTGTATGATTGTATTCCGCTTTCATGAAATGATGAAAAAGCCACACCCGTTTTCAACTCATCAACTTTTTATTTACCTACAAAATGGTGAAATTCTATCTATAGTTTATCCCAAATATTGGGCTAATTACTGTCGGTAATACATATCGAAGATCCACACACACACACGCGCAAAATTATCATTGAAAAATCAGAACATAATACTACACTTTAAAATATCTTATATCTTTAATATCTACCTGCAGAGTTTGACGATCTAATCTTACAAACTTATAAAATGATTGGATGATAATAAAAAAGTTGGATTTAGTAGAAAACAATGAAGATTTTACATGGGGCCCTTTTTACATTGTGCTAAATATTTCGAAAGTTAAAAAGGTGTCTAGTTATGATTTGATGATAAAATTAATAATATTTTTTTTTTGCTAAATTTTATTAAGTAGGTGAAATGTCAATTCCAAAAGTGAAAAACGGAAAGAGAAAAACAAAATAGCTCCATCTGAAACGAAATAAATTAAATAAAACGAAGCAAGAGTAATAAATTTGACAGAAAATGTTTTTTTACTAATTATAGTAAGCGAATCTTGCTAAATGTAGAATCCAAGAAGAAGTCACTCTCTGTCGAACAGAAACTTGTGTCTGCTACAAATCAGCAGACGACACTTACATTTTACGCTTCAAATTTCGTGTATTGTTCAGTGAATGTGACAAGTTCAAGTTTGCTGTATTTCTTTGTTGGTCCCTACCATGAATTTTTAATATTATAAATATGCTAATATGCAATTCAGCTGTTAAATTAATGGGATATAAAACAAAATTTGAATGTGAAATATATGTGATACATGTGAAAGTGATATATACATAAGTATCCGTCTATATTTCTCGATTCACCTTATCAGTCTATTTTGTGTGTGTCGTATTATTCACATCCATTTTTAACTCTTTTTATTTTGGAACACATTTTTTAACTATGTTTTTCGATAAGTTTTGTAAGGAAAAGAAAAGACATGATGGGTTTGGAAAAACATAACGACTGTGGCCTGTTGGTAGTTATAATAATTGGTAGCAACGCTTTATATATTTTACCGATTAAAATTATGTAGTTGGCTAGAGGTGGAGCTTGATACCGTCCATATAAGGTGGTGGGACATTAATATATTAACTTTACAATATGAAAGCAATGTTTCATGATATCCTTGTATTTATGAACAAAATAAACAATATATTAAATTCTGAAATTCTACTCAACAATATCCTTGGTAACTTGCCACCCACATCTATGTTCCGCGTTTCCTTTTTTTTTTGGAATTTATTTGGAGTTTTTGTTCACCACGGCCTAACTCATTTACACGACGGTTCTATAGATTATGTTGTCTTGAAAATCAAAGAATACCCTCGTTTGATTTGCATGTTTTCATTCGGTACGTAGAAGAAGAGTTCAAACATTGATACTGGCAAAAACTAGGAATCCAATGAGATTATTTGGTCCAGTTAATTTTTTTTTCTTGGTCCAGTTAATTACCTAACGTTTTCTTGTGAAATAATATTTGCTTTTCTTTAAGTATTTTAAATTTTATATAGATTCCATGGTGTAACATACTTCAGCTAACATTAAACAATGCTGTGTTTTCTACGAACACTGCACAACTTAATAAATCCCATAGATTAAAAAATATGTTTTAGATGGAATATTCCGAGTTGTTGTATACTATTATTTGTTTAACTTTTGTGTGTTAGGTTATGTAAGTATGTGTATTAAAATTAAATATTGAATGGGCTATTTCGTGTTGACAACAAAGAAATGGGCTCTCTATTTAAATATATGTATGATTAAACAACATATTAAGAACCGGCCAAACCATTGAACAGTCGTTTTCTGGTTCTTTTTCATTTGATTGGTTACACTTTCTTTGTCATAAAATACAAACTATGAAATACTTTCTTTCATATATCGACACGTGCGTCTGGTTTAGTCTAATCCCACATCAATTTTGTATAATACTTCATAATAGCAAAAGAATATTGATGCTAATTGTCAGATAAGATAACTCATAGTAAGCGAATTTATCTGGGCTTTACTACAAAGTATAAAAAAAAAAAAACATACGTAATTTCACGAAGGAGTTGTCATATAGTTATTGGCAGGGATAGATTACAGCTGAGATAATAAAACTATTAATGATTTGACATACGGGAAAAACATCTCTGGTTAAATCGAAATATCTAAACTTTTTTTCAGCAATGGAGTGTATTCCCTATTGATCATCACGTGAACTATAGAAAAAGAAAATAATTAAAAAGCAAACTTCACTTTTGTTTTCTCGTTTATGAACAAAGAGATTCACTTTATGCTCTGTTTTATTTTCTCTTTTGTAATAATTTTTCCTCAAGAAAATCCTTTTTTCTCCTTCACTGGAGACTCCAAACAGTTAAATCAAAAAGCCATTGATTCTCTTCTTCTCTCTCTCACTCTATTTTTTTTTGTGTTCTTCAAGATTTTTTAGAAAAGAAAAAAAAATCTAGCTATGTCGTCGACAAACGGAGGTGGTTTCAAGTTATTTTCACCGGAGAACACAAACTGGATTTTTCAAGAAGTCAAAGATGTCACGTGGACGGTGGAGGAAAACAAACGTTTCGAGAAAGCCCTCGCCTTCATTGACGACAAAGAAGACTTAGAGAGCTGGTCCAAGATCGCCGCTTTGATCCCGGGGAAAACCGTATATGACGTCATTGAACGGTACAAGAAACTGTTGGATGACGTCAGTGACATCGAGGCTGGACTTGTCCCCACTCCGGGCTACGGCTACGATCATGCCTCCTCCGGTGATTACTTCTTTGGGCTAGAGAACTCCGGTTACGATTATGTCGTGGGAGGAAAGAGAAGTTCGCCGGCGATGACTGATGGTTTCAGGCTTCCGATACCGGAAAAAGAACGGAAGAAAGGGATTCCGTGGACCGAGGAAGAACACCGGTAAGAGACTGTTTCTTAAATTCTGCCAAAAGATCCGTATCTTCAATAAATATGCTCTAAATTACAAAACATGAACTAATCTATAGTTACAAAACATTATAATCTATAGCTTAACTTCTGCTGACAATTCTAAAATATATCACATATAATGTTTTTGAAAAATTATTACTAACATTTTATTCAGAAAATACCATGTATATTATGAACTTTTGAGATTTTGGTAAATATTTTTTGATCTAACCCTTGTTTTTGTTTCTCTAGATATAGTTTTCTTTTAAAATAATTACTCAGATTTTTAGCTATAATTCCTTGCTTTAAATGAAGTTATTAAAATAAAATTTATTTAATAAAGCCACCGACGGTTTGTACTAGGTAAAAAAGTTTATCACTAGTTTAGTAGAATATCTAAATATTTACTTCAAATTCTTTATCGGTTAATTAAATATATTGTTGCCTTTTTTTTTACAGACGATTTCTAATGGGTTTGAAGAAATATGGAAAAGGAGATTGGCGAAACATTGCAAGAAACTTTGTGACAACTCGAACGCCGACGCAAGTTGCTTCGCACGCTCAAAAATATTTCATCCGACAGCTCACCGATTGTAAAGACAAACGGCGGTCAAGCATTCACGACATCACAACCGTTAACGTCCCCGACGCAAACGCACCAACAACCGCCACACCCGCCGCCGCAACAACAGTCTCTCCCACTCCAACCAATCCTTTTGACGTTTTTCTTCCTCCAAAGCCTCATCACAGTTTCGCGTTTTCGCCTGCGTCTAGTTATCATAACGCGTTTCCGCAGTGGAGTTAAAAAATCATATATAAATCTAGAGTTTGTCTCATGAATTGTTATGTATGTTTTCTACGCCTATCAAATTATTCATGCAGGATTTTGTAGATATTTGTAAAAAAAATGTGAAAGTTTGTGTCATCATGCAAATATTAGGTTTTGGTTGCTTGTAATTTCCAGTTAAGCAAGTTTATATTACTAAAATGTATGGGGCTTATCCGTACACAATTTTATTTATATGTATTTATAATTTTTATTACCGTTGACTTGAATGTCAACTATTGATGTAAGTTGCTTCCTTCCCGACAACTTAGGATTAGTACGAATCAGCATCTAATTCATTTTTACTGTATGAAATTAAACAATATGGCGAAGTATCTGACTATCTACTTAATTCTTTTTCTATAATATACTTTTTTTTACTTTGTATTCTTCCTACGACACCGCTGATCGTTCAATAGGAGAATTACATTCCATTTCCGTGATTCCATAAACCTCCACTTATTTTTTTTGATAAAGCCATAAACCTCCAATTATTGTCAGATAACTTTGTTTGGATTAAATATCCACATATATGACCACAAGACATGTATATTTGTTTTAGTTCTCGTAAATATTTTTAGTTCCATGAACAAATTATCCAAGTATATTTAAATGCATATCATTTAAAAACATTTCTAGACCAATTAAATTATCATAACTCTAATAAAAATATTAATTTTACTAAAAACTCTTATCAATTTTCTTTATCTATAAACAATAATAAAAAGTAAAAGTAAAATATTTTTTTTATTGGATGTCCTAATCAATGGTTTATGTGGTTTGTCATTTTGGCCGACGATGCTTATAGTTATAACATATCTATATAATGAAACAGTATGCAGTTTTATAGAACAATATTTCTTAACTTTGATCAAGTCACTATCAAATTTAATTACAGTATATTTATAGTAGTATCGTGTGGGTCAACAACCAGTTTTATTTTCTTGAGCTTTATTGTTTACTAGGTGCTTAGCCCCCGCGCAAGCGCGGAGATATTGATGGAATTGTTGTTTAATATAAAGAGTGTAGAGATAGTGTGCTCTGAAGTGATCTTTCGAATGTGAATATTTGAAATTAGTTGATGATGTATGGTGGGGGTAAAGAGTTGTGGTAAATTTGTATGTGAGTTTTTGTTGTTGACTTATCTTTGAATTCGACTATCATTTGATCTAGCAAAATAGACCGTGGAGAAAAAAAATCGCAAACGTAGTTTGAAGATCACTTTACACGCATGCGACCGCATTTGTCTAAAATGAATCCTATATACTTAGAATTTTTTTGTGGGAAAGGAAGTGTGATTCCCATAAACTCTTAATTTTCTTTATGTTTTGGGAATCTCAGAAACAGAGGAGGCGAGCAAACACGAACCGAGCAGTTCGACCAAGGCAGAAAGAATCGAAAGTAGAGTGGCAGACGACGAATTTAGCAACTGGAGCAGCAGATGAAGTAATTTTCGAGAAGATGTAATAAAATTCTAGTGGAAGAAGAATCGATGAGAGAATCAGAGATGAAAGGTTCCTTCATTTAGATAGAATATATATAAAGCTGAATATAAGAGGTGTTACGAACGTTTCATTCTTGATTAATGAAGTAAAGATGGGAGACGTAGAGGTAGAATAAGAGAAACTAATTTATGGAAACACAAAAAATTGTATGTATTTAGATTAGTATATAGGTATTTGACAATCCCAAAGATAATCTATATAGATTATAGAAACCTTAGACTCCGTTGAATAGAAGAGGTCTATTGGGCCAAATAAATAATTTTATCTTATCAAGACATATTTTCAAAACAAATTACATCATGCAAAATCCATTTAATTTTTTTTTAATATAAATTGGGATTTGAAATCTGAATTTCTTTTAATCTACAAAAAATTGTATAGAATGAGATTCGAACCCCAAACCTGGATGTAGAAACTTTTAGAGCTTAACCAGTAAGCTAATGTAGTCTATCTGATAAATCACTGAAAACGTTAGCCCATAATGTAGAAAAAAAAATTGTGGGACCTACAAAATGCTGAGATGGCAACCTCAGGAGAGAGCACAACTCTCTCGTTATATTATAGATTTTATTTACAACTTCGATAGGGAGAAATAAGCTTGCAAGAGGACAAGAAGTCAAAACAAATAAAACAACATACCGAATATGCTTGCTTAAGCCCGAAGGAGACCAGTTATTCAATGCCCATTCAACTCTGGCCCAATAAAATGAGATCCTTTCTTTGATAATTGATGAAATTATTGTTGCAT
This sequence comes from Sinapis alba, assembly GCA_012274485.2. Lineage (NCBI taxonomy): Eukaryota > Viridiplantae > Streptophyta > Magnoliopsida > Brassicales > Brassicaceae > Sinapis > Sinapis alba. Next base: position 263,434 of record MU105735.1, on the reverse strand, counting down.
ACTCACTCATTTTAGCATTTTTACTTATTACACAAAAATGTTTTTTTAGAATTTTAATATAATTTATACTTATTTTCAGTTTTAATATTAATTACAAAATGCATTGATTTTATAAATAAAATTATTTATTTCAAATCCTATTAATTAAATAAATATAATTAATAAAACATAAATATATTTTAGTCATTTTCTTAATGTGTATGGAAAATGTTTAAATGATATCTTTTAGTGTATCAATCTTTCTTACAACATTGAGGCTTTGCTTCAGTGTATGAATACTTGTAAGAAATGAGAGGATTCGATTGTTGCCATTCTGAACCATTCGGTTAGTTTGGAAATCAAGGAACGAGTTTCTATTTTCAAAACGCAATGTGTATCCTATCGAAGATGCAAGAAGAGCAATGGAAGCAAACGATGAATGGGATCATGAGTTATGTGTCTACAAAAGTTTCCAGAGATTTTAAAAAGAAGAATCCACAATGGGAACCTCCACCAATAGGCTGGCTCAAGTGTAACTTTGACAGTAGTTATCGTGGTCAAAATGTTTTTGTAGGTGTAGGATGGATTCTAAGGGATGCGGATGGAAGATGCTTGGGAGCAGGTTTAGCAAGAATCCCATCACTTTAGCAAGTTTGAAGAAGACAATTCAGAGCTTACAAAGATTATTAATCAGTTATTTTTAGGGCATAATGAATTAGGTAATATACTCCATAATATTCGTTTCTGGACTTCACTTCTTCCGCATTGCTCTTTGGATACGGTGAATCGGGAAAAGAATAACGCTGCAGATGCTATTTCGAAATTTGTTGTTGAAGGAAATCCTGATGTTGATATGTTCGTTATACCACCGATTTGGATTTCTTGTATTATCCTTACACTATTTAAGCTAATAAAACTATGTTGTTGTTAAAGAACAAAAAGTAGACATCTAGAAAAATATACCCCCTCTGTCTCTTCGACATGGAGAAGATAGAAAACCGTAAAATGATGTCATCGGTAAGATGTAACTTAACACTCGCACACAAAGTTTATCCTATATTAGTGTATATAGTCTTTGTATATACGTCCTTATACATTGGTATAACACTAATATCCTAATTAATATAAATAATAAACATTTCAATAGAACAATTGTAATGCGGATCCAACAAAAGAGAATGTAGCCGCCTTTGTTGTCTGAATTGTTATGGGTGTCCGTGTCACCGTGCACTAACACCAATTGTATAGTAGACATGCACTTGCATATGTATAAGTTTATAGTTCATATTTTTGTAGGTTGAAATTTAAAACGTATTAAACCACTTGTTTTTCAAATAAAGTTTTGGATTTATCAACCGTATAAGGATCTTAAAATCGAAGCACCTATCTATCTCCGAGTGTTATGTTGTGGATGTAATTCACGTCTTTACCATAGAAAGAATGTATATACATCACTACATATACATATAAAAATGAAATATAGCTGTTAGAAGAATTTAACACTTTATAATGTGTAGTATTTTTTGTCAGCCTGTATATAATAGTTGAGAAATTGCTAAAGGTATTACAAGTTAAGTACCACTTTTCAAAAATATTTTTAACCAAAAATATATTAACATTTGAGTATAAACTTTAGTGATTATTGTTTAGGGTTTAATATTAAAGAGGTGAGCTGAGTTTATAAATATTTAGAAAACTTAGTTTGTTTGTGTTTTCTATTACAAATTTAAAGTATTTATGAAAATAGTTATTCATTAATAATAAATTTGAAAAGTGGTATTAAACTTGTGATATAATTGAAATTTCAAACAAACACAAATTCTTAAGTTTTTGCTACAAGTATTTTCAAATCATTTCTCTAAAGTAGTTATTATTATTATTATTATTATTATTATTATTATTATTATTATTATTGTTATTATTATTATTATTGTTATTATTATTAGTATTATTATTATTATTATTATTATTATTTTCATTTTTGACTGCTTAGAAAATAAAAACTTGCACGTAAAATTTATATAGCAACAAAATGACAATAGTTTTGAATTTTTTTTTGGGAAATTTCAATTATACCATAAGTTTGATACAACTTTTTAAAATTAACAAATAATAATGAAAAAAATATTTTTACCACACTGTTGATATCATTATTCATGTTTATTTTCATTAATGAGACATTTTATATCTTTTTATAGGTATATAAATATAATTAGTTATTTAAATAAATAATAAAATAGAAAAATAATAATTTTATACTTTTCAAATTATACCTTTTCAAATTCAATATACTTTATAAAATATTGCAATTTTTTCGTAATTCAAAAAATTATTTTTGAATCTATTTTATAAAATTTGTTTTAAAAATTTAAGTATTTAATAAAATCATAACATTTCAAAGTTCCACTCCTCAACTATATACCCTAAGTCTAGATTAATTAACCCTAGGATTATAATTGTCTATTTATCTTTTTAAAAGTGAATGCAAATGTGGTTAAGATAAACATGAAAATGGTATTAGGAATGTGATAGTTTTGATAATTTCCTAATAATAATACATAAAAGTAATTTATATTATAATGTTTATTTTGCGCTTTTGTGCGGATCTTAACCTAATTTTTTTTTTAAAGAGACAGAATCAACCTAGTTAACCTAGTTAAGTTGAATGAAGCTAACACATTCATATATGCAAATATATTGCAGTAATATGTTGCAGAAATTTCATGATAAGATAGATCTGTTTTTATGTTTACAAAACACCTCATAAAAACATGTGTGGGTAGTGTTGTAAATCCAACTTCCAACAGGTCTTGTCGGGAAAGGATATGAGGGAGAGCAAAAAAGAAACAAATAATAAAGGGTAGTTTCAAGCTGGTTCAAACAAGACATGTTCTTTGTATTCAATTGTTTTAAAAAAAAAAAAACTTTAAGCTGGTTCTTAGGGTAGTTTCGTCATTATGATAGCAGGTGTGACGTGGCTTCTGCATCGGATGATTCGATTTTAGTTATAACCTCCAGAAATAATACTACCCTAACCATTTATTTAAATATTGTGTACCTGATTATGCTTTAAATAATTAGCATGCTGTGCGGGTGCGGTAGACTAGACTCAGAATCATGAACCCCCCGCAGACAATTAAGTAATTTAATAAGTATTTATTATAAAATAGTTATATAAATGCACCGACTATTTATATTTTCTTAGAAAAGTACATACACAAATTGTTAGAACCCTCCGAAAACACAACAGGAAACTAAGTTTTCTGTTTTCATTTCTAAATCTCGAACTACAAATTCGTTCAGTCGAATATATTCATATGATGTTTTGACTTTTATGAGTATAATTTTCAATCCAGCATCAACTGGTGTACTGAAATCATGATCACTCTCGATTACCATATTTGTATAACACATAGATATATAATATATATAGTTATGATGTTATATATCATGTTATTTCTTTCAAAACCGAGTTAATTACAGTTGCAAAACTTGATTAGATAACTAGTTATATTTTTATTTTTATTAAAACTAGTTATTACTATAATTTTTTATTTAAGTGTAAACTTAATTAACATTTTTACCTTGTTTAAGTATAAAACGAAAGTATGTCAAAAATTAAAATGAAATTTTGAAATACTTATGCTCTACAAAATAGAGAACCAAGTAATTTATTCTATATATTTTTGTGGGGTAAGATATTATTTTGATTTTCAAGTAAAATATATTATAAGCTTGAAAATAGTTTTACTTTCTTTGTTAACGAGACTTAAATTTCTATAGAATTTGTTGATTCTAAAAATTGAGAGATTTGTAGATTTAGAAAGAGTTGCAGAGAATTTTGTATATTATAAAAATCTATAAAAATTAAGTATTATAATAATTTTAAAAATTTAATGAATAAAAAATTATGAGCTAAAAGGTTAAGAATACAATTTCTAATAACACTTATTTTAATAGATTTTTAAAATCATTATAATCCAATTTTTTTAATAAAAAAAAGTTGTATAGAACTATAAAATTATCAAACCAATAACATTAAATTTTAATAACTATACAAAAATCTATAAACCAATAACACTAGATTTAAAAATTCTAATAATTATTATGAATTTAGTTCTCACGAGTAAATATCCATAATGAATGGTAAATGTACTTTATAATCGATAAAGGAAAGTTAAATTAATTTGTCCCTACCATAATAATAATAATATGGAGAAAATGGTCAAAGCACTGAGTATTTGGTAGATTTATAGATGCATTGAACATGTTTCTTATTAATCTAGTTGACTCTTTTTCCACCATTCACTTTTTATATAGTCCTCCTAATCTTTTTAATAATCATGGAATCCTAAAAGTTTTATTAATCCAAAAGCTAATTTTATAAAGTTTTGCATCCGAATACGTAACTAATCCATTAATATGGTACGGTTAGATAGTCAAGGCGAATCAAACCGGCAGAGGTTCTAGCTGAAATCACTTTAGTATTAGACCAAGACAATTTAGTTCATAATCTCTCTGTTTTAAAATAATAAATATTTAAAATTTCTGCACATTAATAAAAAATATTAACTTTATTCAATTTATTTTATTTTTATAAAATAACAATAACTATCTAATTTAATACTAATAAAAATTATACTGCATATAAACAATAATAAACACCAAATAATATTTATGTTTACATAAAACTTTAAGAAATCATTTAAACTGAAACAAAAAAAATCTTTAAAATATACTAAAACAAAAAGCATATAACGAATGCAGTTTTCTTTTAAATAGATGCGTACATAGTTGTATAGTAGTACATACCGTCCTATTTTGTTTTTCACTAGACAAACATGTTACATTTGTATATATGGCTGGCCATTTTATATGGTATATTTGATCTAATTTGTTATTTATTTTGATTTGATTTGAAAAATTTAAATATTCATAAATTTTTGAAAGTAAAATAAGTATTAAAATTAAAAAATATTAAAAGATGTAAAAATGGATATTCACTCCGTTCCGACTTTACATATAGATTTATATATGTAATTAAATATAGAATTTCAAATGTGTAATTTTATATAATTATTATTTTATCATTTAACTTTATTTTTAAAATTACTTATAAAATATTAAATTAATAAAAATATAAAATTTCCACAGAAAAATAAAAAAAATTATAAAAAACTATTTTATAAGAAAATTTTATTAATTAAAAAATATAAAACATCAAGTTTCATTAATTTGTACTTTATCTTTTATATTATGTAAAAGTATTTGTAAAAAATATTTTTATAATGTTTTGTAAATTTACTTATATTTAACAAAATGGATAATGTATCTATAAATATTCATAAATATTCATAAAAAAATTTGATATCCAAAAAATAGATATTATATTGAAACAAAATAAATCACAAAATCACAAAATGTAAAAATATGGTAATATTCGATCCCAGTCCACCTCTATTTGCATCATACTATAATTAAATTATCCTGCTTTAAGATGCCTTTATTAGTTGCGTAATGTCACTAATTAAAATAAGAACTATAGCCGACAAAAAAAAAGAAATATATTCGTAACCTTGCATCTTTAGTTACTGTATGAAATTCGTTATGGATTTTAAAATAACCTTTTTGACACTAAGGACGGTCGAATAGATACGCAATATAATATCTTACTATTATTTTAATCGACAACATGCGGTTTATTTTATTTCAAGCTTATACAATGAAAAAAGGTAATGTTATACCTTCTTTTGAAACCTGCAATGTTTTGTTTTTAGAACTTATGCATTACAACTTATGCAATGTTTTACCCCTTTTTTTATGGATAAATTTTTATGTGTACCATTTTGTTGGTACCATTATTATGTTTACTATCATTTAAAAGATATTTTCAAAAATATATTCTTCATTAAAAACAACTAACCTTATATGTTTAGAATAAAGGATACTATCTTTGTTTTATATATATTATTTATTTCTATCAAACATGAAGTAACTTTTACAAAACCGTGAGTTAAAATAATATTTTGGATAATCCAAACAGTCGTTATAAACTTGGTTTGAATTCGTGATAATGTGATACATTACGTCTACATTTCTTAATATAAAGTCTTATAAATTAAAGGTCCTACTTTTTATAAACATAGAGTTCGTAAACGTAGGTTTATCCAACTTTACTGGACATGATATAATACATAGCTATAATTCCAAAACTCTATATCTGCATACCCAACTCAAAATCGGAAATATTGTGTAAATTTATTATATTTTCTAATTTCTCAACCATTAATGTTATCAAATGAGTAAAGATACTCATACACAACTATGATCATTATTTGAGAGTAGTGCCAATCATTTTCCTCATTATTTTTGTTGTTCGTCATACTTTCTCTTCATTATTAATCACCATATGAAGCGATTATAACTAATTGTTTCTATCAGATGCGAATCAGGTATGAGACTAAACAATGATTTACAAAAAAAAAAAAAGAGGATAGTTTCCTGAAAATGCAGATCAATTATGTATTTCCTCGAAAACAATAATTGTTACAATTATAGTAGCTGGAGTGTGGAAATGATGAAATTCTTTTATCGTAGTTGGGGAAGGAATAATCAATGATCATGTTAGTATTAGCTAATAATATGGACCATCTGATAATTGAGTCATTAAATGCTTTTTTCTTTAATAAAATGTCCAACTAGAATCAATACGAAAGACACATAGCGCATTTTATGTCACAATATATCAAATAAATTCCTCTATGTTATTTTACTGTTATATTTAATGTCTTTCTCTATTGAAAAGACATCATACATATCCAAATCGTTTATCATAACTAAGTGCATATAAGTTTATGGAAAGTATCAAATTATATTCTATCGGTTTTCACATATATTAATAAAACATAATAAATTTTAATTACTAATACATAATTTTTTGTAATTATTGTTTTCCATAATTTTAAACTAATTAGATTTCAGTAAATACAATCAATTTTTTGAAATTTACAATTACTTAGTTTTAGTTGATAAAATATGTATAAAAAATTAAGAAAAATTCCCTTAGATAACCCATTTTAGTTTTTTCTTCACAAAAATAGTTTTTAAGGAAGAAAATGACTGAAATAAGTTTTTTTAGAAGCTAATTTTTTTTATTTATATGCATTTATACTCATGTGGTTAACTAATTTAGACTTTAGGGTTTAGAGTTCAGGGGTGAGTTTGAGGATAATGTTTTAAATTTCAGTAAAAAAATGAAAAAATTGAAAATTTCAACAAAAAAAAATCTATTTTAGTCATTTTTGAGGGGGGACTATTTTGTGACAGAAACTTTAAAAAGAACTATTTAAGAGAATTGCCCAAAATTTAAATACTGGATCTTTAGAAATAATTTTTTTTCTTAGAACATGTATCTTTTTGAAACGAATGAATGAAGTATTTCTCATTACACATTAAGTCAATATTTATTGCAATACAAATGATCAAACTAACTGAAAACTAAAAGGGATGGATAATTTAAATAAGGTTGGATAACTACTCTCTCCGTTTTATATTAAGTGTCGTTTTAGAGAATTTTTTTTGTTACGAAATAAGTGTCGTTTTCGTATTTCAATGCAAAATTTATGAATTTTATTTTCCGGTTTAATTTTTTATTGGTTGAAATATGGTTAGGTGTATGGGAAATGATGTTTTTATATTGAAAATATGTAAAATTAAATGTTTTCTTAATCCGTGTGCATAAACTTAAAATGACACTTATTATGAAACAAAAGGAGTATAATGTAAAGTAATTACTACTAGTATACTTCAAACTATTCTTTTTTTTTGTCAAAATATATTTTAAATCATTCAAAAATATTTATTTCGGAGTGAATATCTAGAGAAAACATTTAACAAAGTATTCTCTCTATTTCATATTAAGTATCATTTTAAAAAAAAAAATTTAAATTAAATATATATTTTAACAATTATTAACTTGACTGGTAAACCTCACTACAACGTTAAATGTAATAGTATTACATTTTTTCCACTGTTAAAGTATTCAAATCAAATTTTTTTTCATTTGTTGTTGGTGAAAAAATAAAAAATAATAGATAAATAAAAAATTTGAAAATCTCGTAATGTAATATATCGACAGCTAATTTTTTTTTAAAAAAATGTTTGTTTGCCTTTACTACAAAATTTGGACTCTAACGTAAAACTAAATTTTTTATTCTATAAATAAATGTTACTCGTATAAATTTTTTGATTTTTAAAATATATTAATTTTATTTCAAGACTATTGATCAAACTAAATACAACATAAATTTTAATGATAATTAATTAAATAATTACAATAAACTAATTAGTAAATGATTGTAATTATTAAATGTATAAGTGAATTTTAATTAATTTTTAATTAGTTTGTAAAATGTTAAAGTGATGATGAAAAAGGGATTATTTGATACTCCCTCCGTTTCATATTATTTGTCGTTGTAGAGAAAAAATTTCGTTTCAAAATAAGTGTCGTTTTAGAGTTTCAATGCAAAATTCATTAATAAGATTAATAGGTAATTGTGTTTTTATTTTTCTATTGGTTGAAATATGGTTAGGTGTATAGGTAATTGTGTTTTTATTTTGGAAATATATAAAATCATATGTTTTCTTAATATGTGTGAATAAACTTAGAACGACAAGTAATATGAAACGGAGGGAGTACTGACATCGAACAAAACAGAGTTTATGTTCCCCATACAATTAAGCTCGGGATCTACAAATCGAGCGAAAAGGCATTCGTTAGTTTCCTATGAGATTTATGGTGTCAGAACTCGGAATATTAGATTTTTTCTGATCGACTTTCTCATTTGATTATTTTATGACCCAACAATTAACAAAAAAAAAGAATAGAAAACAGAAGAGTAGGTCTTAACGTTCCATCTGTTTCCCACGGAGGCTATCTGTCCTTTCTTCTCCTTCCGACAAAACACGTCCTCGTTGTTTTTCTTTTCTTTTCCAAATAAATAAGAGGTTTAGATGTGTCATAGTACAAATATATATGTATATATATATTATCTCAGTTTCAGTGCCAAATATTCATGTTTATTATAATATTTTTGTATAAATATTGGACATTTTATTGAATTCGAAATATAATTTAATATATATTTCTATGTCAAAACAGTTTTATATCTCTCTATTTCATAATATAATTCGTTTTAAAATTACACACATAATAAAATAAAGCATGCACATAAATTATAAAAATAAATATTTTTTTTATATTTTATAAACAAAATCTTTATTAATTATTTATCTAACTATAATTCACCAAAAAATAAAATAAAATGTATATTATCATTAGTCAACTATTTTTATTCCTTCTGTTTTTAATATATATTCCCTTAATTTTTAATATAAGTCACTGTACGTAAGCCAACTACCTTTTAAATTTAAACGGCACAAATAAGGAAGCATATACTACTTTACTATTCACCTAGTTATACGCTTAAGTACTATCTTGATTTATGATCTTTGTGAAATCATTTATCTGTTGAATCAAAGAAAAATACTGGCGTGTTCTTGTACAAATATGGAAACAAAAACAGTTTTTGTTTTTGCTAAACAAAATGTAATCGATAGAGAGAAGTTGACGTTTTCTATAATCGATAGATCAACATCTAAAATAGTGTCATTTCTAAACATAAAAATATTTTGTTTCATATAAAATAATATCTATCTATCAGAAAATAATGATAGTAGTTTAAAACTATTATAACTAATTATAAAATACTTAAATTACTTGTTCATGCGTAGTGGCTTGTAATTAATAGTATAATTTTGTTGACACTAAGTTACATAAAATAGTGGCATGTGCCGTTACAATTGAAAAACAATTTAATTTTCATAAGAAAAAAAGTTTAGAATAATTAGAAATGTTAAAATGATCTGTCTCAACTGAACACAGGTATTATAAACCCCACATAAGCTATGTTGGTTTGGATCCAATCTAATAAAAACTGATTTCAGGATTAATCATTGAATTTGCATGAGATCTCTCAACTACTTAAATAGTAGGAGTAATTTTTGTTGCTAGCATGTGTGTTCCTAGTCCTAGATAAAATAAATCAGGATATTGTATGTTCATAGTTAGAGTCAATACTGATAAACAATAATATAGGACAAATTTAAATATATAGTTACCTTTATATATGTATCTACAGTTACATAGGACAAAATTAAATATCTAGTTACCTTTATATATGTATCTACAATTATCATATTGTTTCAATCTTATCATTAACACTCGTAGAAAAACTCATGATAATAAGATATCACTAAAATATAGTAAAAGTATTTAAATCTTGGTTCAGTGTTCATTAGTTTAACATCAAAAATTTTAAATCGAACTTACTTTATATATATTCTGAATTCTAAATTTATATCTACTCTTTTTATTTCGTTTGGAAAAATTTTAGTGTTTCAAAATATAAAACTTTTTGATACTCGTATTATATTTTAACTTTATTAAAAATTGATTAACTAATAGCAGTTTATTATATTATTTAAAATTAATTAATTTATATTATTAATAATATTATTTTTTAAAAAATAATTTTTTAATTTTTGTGTATTGATGCAAAATATCATATATTATGAAACGGATGTAGTATATTTTTTGATCAACCGCATGGTGGACAAGAATGCATGATTGATGTGAATAATGTTAAATTTTTGTTTGTTTACAAGTTAAATAATATAACCATATGAAAACTGGAGATATAATAAGAATTTTAAAAACACGACAAAAGTTAGTAACCACTCAACTCAAGTTCATGAATCCAACAATTGATCCGACAAAGACCACTATATAAACCCCTTTCCCCCATAACTCTTCTCCTCACCAATACGGCAATTACCACAACTCCCAAAATCAAATATCTCTTTACATTTTTTGTCTTCTTTCAAAAAATGCCTTCTTCTTCAGTAACAGAAATCTCGAAATGCATTGTGTATCCGGAGAAGAGGTCCACCGTGGCCGACCTCCGTCTCTCCGTCTCCGATCTCCCTATGCTTTCATGTCACTACATTCAAAAAGGAGTGCTCCTCACAAGCCCCCCTCCTTCCTTCTCCTTCTCCGACCTTGTCTCCTCTCTCCGCCGTTCACTCTCCTCCACCCTCTCTCTTTTCCCCGCTTTAGCCGGCCGTTTCTCCACCAGTCCCTCCGGTCATATCTACATCACCTGCAACGACTCCGGAGTTGAATTCGTCGCTGCTTCAGCCAAACACATCACCGTCTCCGACGTTCTCTCTCCCGGTAAAGACGTTCCTCTTCTCGTTCGCGAGTTTTTCGTATTCGAGCGCCTCGTTAGCTATAACGGCCACCATAAGCCTCTATCCGCCGTTCAAGTGACGGAGCTAGAAGACGGTGTCTTCATCGGATGCACCGTTAATCATTCTGTTGCGGATGGAACTTCCTTCTGGCACTTCTTCAACACCTTCGCTGACGCCACTAGCGGCGCTTGCAAGATCAAACACCTCCCAGATTTCTCACGAAACACCGTCTTCGACTCCCCCGCCGTTCTGCCAGTCCCTCCCGGTGGTCCACGTGTAACCTTCGACGCCGATCAGCCTCTCCGGGAGAGAGTTTTTCATTTCAGCAGAGAAGCGATAACGAAACTCAAACAGAGGACTAACTACAGAGTCAACGGAATCGAAACGGTCGTTAACACAGAAGAGATACTCGGGAAAGTAAGCAACGACGGGAGGAAAACTAACGGTAACGGTAACGGTAACGGGAAGATAATGAAAACAGATACGAATAAGAAAAGCTACGATCGAACGGCTGAGATTTCATCTTTCCAATCTCTCAGCGCTCAGCTATGGCGATCCGTGACGCGAGCAAGGAACCTAGATCCGAGCAAGACGACGACGTTTAGGATGGCGGTTAACTGCCGCCACCGGCTAGAGCCTAAGATGGATCCTTACTACTTCGGAAACGCGATACAGAGCATACCGACGATGGCGTCTGCGGGAGACGTGCTCACAAAAGATCTCCGTTGGTCCGCCGATCAGCTCCACAGGAACGTGGTGGCGCACGACGACGCGACGGTTCGCAGCGGGATAGCCGGTTGGGAGAGCAATCCGAGGGTTTTCCCTCTCGGAAATCCAGACGGTGCTTCGATCACGATGGGGAGCTCGCCGAGATTCCCAATGTACGACAACGATTTCGGATGGGGAAAGCCGTTAGCGGTGAGGAGCGGAGGAGCGAACAAATTCGACGGGAAGATCTCGGCGTTTCCGGGAAGAGAAGGGAACGGAAGCGTGGATCTGGAAGTGGTTCTGGCGCCGGAAACTATGGCGGGGATTGAGAACGATCCCGAGTTTATGCAATACGTATCTTAAGTCAGTTACAACTGCTGATCTGTGACGACGACGTTTCAGGCTACAATGGAAAAAGAGAAGAAAAATCTAAAGTGGATAGAGGAACTCGATGGCATGGCACTTCGAACGGTTGAGATTTATTTTATCTATAAAGTTTAGATGTGAGTTGTGAAACGACGGCGGTTGATAAGTCGTTCTGGTCTTTGTTTGTTTACTTCTTCACTCGTCACGTTCTTAATGTGACAAAATTAATGTACAAAATCCCGTCTTTTTCAATTCGATAATGCAACTTTTTCTATTATAAACTTTTTTAAAACTTATTTTCTTGATTTTTTAGGATGATACTATCTAATAAAAAATCATAAATAATTGACTTGTGACTGTTTGATTGGTATATTTGAAATAGGGTTAGGCATAAGTCGAATATTTACTATTTTAAATATATTTGATACTTGGTTTATCTTATATGAGTAATAAAATTGGATTTCTATTTTACTGTTAAAAATAAATACTTGTTATTTGGAATACTTATTCAAAAACGAATTATTTACAAATTATTTGTTCTGTTTTATTATTTATTAATTATGAATATTTGTAAATAACTTACAAATATTTTTAATTATTTAAGAATTATTTACTAAATAATATCATACTAAAAATAGACTTGAAGTTTTATTTTGTTTACTCTACCAGAAAATACGGGAAATATGATAATTCAAATATTTGTATATATTAAAAAGAAAAAAGAATAAAGACATGAATATTTTGATATAAAAGTATTGTTTTCGTTTACAATAACAAAAATGTCTTCCATATGTAATAATAATGGGTAATAACAAGCCGAGCAACACATTTGTCATATTTGTTATTTAATTGCAAATATCTAAATTTTACTACTTGATATCTGAGTTGACAATGACAAATACTTGAAAAATCAAAATGAAAATGGAAGTAGTATGTATAAAGTAAAAACTGATAATGTGATCCAGCTCGTATTTGTAAATTATCCACTTGTGAAAAAGCCTAAAAGCCCAATAGCTGTTAATAGGCTTCTTGATATAACGTACACATACACCGTAACTCTACACAGGTACTCTAAAAACTAGATTAGTCCAACAACAACAAAAAGACCATCAACTTAGACTCAAATTATACAGATTACTAGTATTAAAAAACATAACTAAAAATCTAAGATCCATTTTTATCTATTCTCATAGTCAACAGAGTTTGTATCTTCATTATTGTCAAATCTCTCTTTTTAAAAATGCAAAACAATGGTCTCTTAGCCAAAGTTAAATACATAAACCAAAAATCATGGCCGCTCTAACACTTAAGCCTTAGCTAAACAAATAGAGACAATACCAGGAAGAATATATTTAGCCTCACCAAGAAACCACTCGAGAACTTTAATAGAGTATTTTAATACTAAAAGAGAAGGAGAATATGCAAACATGATGTTGAGTTGACTCTAGTAGCTTATGTCGCTGATATTATCATCGGTACCGTCCAAGCACAAGATGTTAACACTCGATGATTCCGAGCTCCCACTGCTGCTCACTGGACGCTTTCTCCTGGTCCCTGATGACCTCACACTGTACAATGAAGCTGCCGGTACTTTTGTCGCTAGCTGTCGGAAATTGCCTTTCATGCTCCCTTGTTTGATATCCTACAAACATTTGAAGCAAAGTACTAAATATTAATTAGTTTCAACGAAATAATCTAATATATAACCGTACCATATGCCTTAAGGCCATATCGAAGGAGTTTTTAGATAGGTTTCTCCCAAACCCAACACCATCAGCTCCCGAACTCGACTTCGCAGCGTTGGAGCCGCCTTTTTCTATCAGTCTCGGTGGAGCAAGTTTTCTCACACTCGCAACTCTCTCGACCATTTGAGTTCCCTTAGCTACAGGGCTGATCAAACCACCAGTATCATTACTCGTCTTTGCTCGTCCAGGTACGTTTGCGTTACCAATGGGAGCTCGGTTTCTAGAAGGCGAACAAGACTGCCTCCTTGCAACTGTGCGTTCTATGGACGTTGATCTTGAACTAGACGCACCAAACCCTATGGTTCTGCGACTTGACGCTGTTTGTGGTCTGTCTGGTAACGTAGTCCTGAGATTTGACGGCGCTTCTAGAGAGAAACCAGGCATCTCGTAAGGTTCCCATGGCCGTGATCTCAATGTAGGAGAGGGAGCCGGTTTACATACTGGTTTACTTCTCAATACAGTTGATGAACCTGTCGGTGTTGGTGGACGGCGAGTTGGAGTACTTGACCTAGAACCCGGTTTTGTACTGGGTGTCGACATTGGCCGGTTATTGGACCGTGCAGATTTGGCTGTACCGGTGGTGGCACGGGCAGTGGTTAAATTAGCACGTGAGGTTCCAGAGCTAGAAGGCCTGCTTGGTGGAGTAGAAGGTCTGCTCGGTGGTCTTACGCTGCTAGTAGAAGACGAGGTTAATGTGGCACGTGAAGTTCCAGAGCTAGAAGGCCTTCTGGTTGGTGTAGAAGGTCTGCTCGTTGATTTTGAGCTACTAGTAGAGGACGAGGTTAAGTTAGCACCTGCACCTGTTGAGGTGACACGCGAAGTCGGAGTCTTTGACCTTGTGGCTGGCGTTGTAGAACTTCTGGCTGGTGTGGAAGGTCTACTCGTTGACCTTGAGCTGTTAGAGGACGAGGGTCGTTTGAGCCCAATTGTTTGGTTTTGGGATGATGTTATGTCCCTCTCTTCTTCACGGCAATTCTCTAACTGTAGAAATAAAGAAACCATTGTAGAGTATAATGCACATAAAAGCTCAAAATAATAGCGGGACATACCAAGTTCGTACCCGGGATTTAAGAGCCATCGTCAAGGTGGCATCGGTTTCATCGAGTTGGTTCATTGAGCTTTTACTTGGTGAGCCTGGTGGCGTAACCAGCCTGAACATTTTGTTTTAAAACATCAATAACAGAAGTACAAGTTGCGTATCTTGATTCCCATAATCATGACCTTTTTTGAAGCATGCATCATGAAACATTTGTGGCAAAGGGAGTCCATACTTTTTTGTTTGTTTCTAGATGGAGATCCAACTTGATAAAGATAAACTTTATCATATTTGACCAAAATGCTACAATTAAAGTATGAAACACACAAGAAAAAAATGATTTAAAAGTCTTGTTTCATGCTAAATTGTTTCTGAAAAAATCCTCATGGGTCTCTCGTCTTATAAGACATACTATATACGAACATTAAAACCATATAGCTAGTGAGAAGCTTTTAGAACGCATATGAAACTCAAATAGACATCAGATTACGCCAAGCAACGATGTATAAGAATTTGATCAAGTCTACTTTTCCGGTTGGATCTTTGGTTTATTTTATCCTAAACCAGGAAAAAAGTATGTCACAAGGCAACTTTTCTGAAAACATGATCAGAATAACAAAAGAAAAAAAAATCATAAACTAGATGCAGAGGAAAAATAACATTACCAGTTGTAATCAGACTTATCGTCCTCGGAGTACAAAAACTTATCAGCGGCAGTTCTCCGGAGTGGATATTGTTGAGACGACATGGACGTGGTACTGATCTTACAATGATCAGATTCTGCAAAAGACAGAACAAAAAGGAAAATAGAAACCAGACATCATATTTAATACAATTGTTGAATTGTATATATAAATGAAGACGAAGCTTGGTGACCTTTCTCGAGACGGCCGATCTCTAGGAACAAAATAAGCTCTTCATCTTTGTCGTGGGTCAACATGTTAGGACATATTTTTAAATCGGAATATTGTTGACCAAGGAAGAGAGTGGTGAAGATGTTCTTTTGGTGTTTCTTTTTCTTTTTTTTATTTATTTATTTAAAAATGTCAGATTTCATGCCAAACAAGCCTCGTTGATGGTGTATAAGAAAGTAACAGAGTTTTTGGTTTTATAAATATTATTATTTATTTTTTCTTGTGAGTTTTTTTTTTTAGTCAAGAATACTAAAAAAGACTCTGTGATGTGTACTATTTTTAGTTTTCATTTAATATGTCTAGATATGTATGTATATATATATATATTTTTTTTTTGCTTTAAATATATATATCCAGTTTTCATTAGAATATGTTTTATGTGAAAGCTCACGAACCGTGAAAACCAAACAAGATGATAACAGTTGACATACTAAAAAAAAAAGAAGCTAATTAGGAATTGCAGTGTAAAATCAGAGAAAACTAAGACTGCGTCACACGGCCGAACTTGAGCTCTACTAAGAAATTTCACATGTCATCAAACCCCAAAAGAATGTACATGTGATATTATTACCGGGACTAATCACTTTGCAATTACAAAGTAATCATATGATAAACATCGTTCTCCTACTTCAAATTGTCCTTGTTTACCTAAAAACAGAGGAGCATATAACCACCAAGTCCTAAACCTCATCATCGCTTCCTTCTGGTCCATGAAGCTTCCTCCTACATACATTTTTGTTTGTTTGTATCAGTGAAACCACGTAGTCATCAAAACTAATGAGAGTATTTAAGAAAGAAAAAGACCAAATCATTACCTCAAAACACGGTAAGTTGATGAAATGGATTCCACTGCGCTAACCTGTGAGAAAGAAACCACAAAAAAAAAGCATCATCATCATATGATATCACACAAAGGGTTAAAGATTTGAGTATTGAGGTATTTTATCTTACGTAATAAGAGCCTAAACGAGCGGAGCAGTAGACACACAATACATCACTCATATAAGGAAACGTGCTTGCGACCAGAAACACATTGAAGCTGAGCACACCAAAACTAAGGGTTTTAATAAAAAGAGGTAAAATATTATATTTCAAGAAAACAAACATGAAAGCATTACTTACAGTTTAGTGAAGGCATATAGTTTTCCATCGGTGCCAAGATCTTGCTGAACAATATAAAAGATAGAAGATAACAGGTGAGGTAGTGTGGATGATGTAATCAGATGAATGTCAAGAAGCTAATAATTAGTCCACAAAAGAAAAAAGAAATAGAAATAAACCGCAGAGACGATATCACTGCGAACTCCGAGATCAGTTTGGCAATGTTTGCATTTATAGACGAATGGTCCCTCGAATACTGTCACGAACAATCTTCCCATTTTTTGATCACCTAGTAGAATAGATTCCCACATGATTATGACTGAGTCGCGGCTATTCCAAAGACTTGATCGAATCAACAAGAAAGAAAACCCTAGATGAGAAGACTTGATCGATTTACAGTGATGATGCAACAAGAGAGGAATTGCTAAGCGAATAAGCACAAAACAGAGAGTGAGGTGTAAAGAATCACCGTGGTGGACAGAGATGACCTCAACGACGGTGGGGAGATTGAGAATTCAGAAAGAATCTTTGAACCAAGAAGTGGATTTTTGCTTTGGACTTTGGGAGAGGGGTTTTAAAGAAAAGAAAATAAAAAACAGAGAAAAAGGAAGAGCGCGCGCGTTTATTCCGTTTAACTTGTGTATCAAGTTATCGTTCTGCTCCACCCCCAACTTATGATATTTCCTTTTATAGACCCATCAGTGATTCGAATAATCATCATCCCAATATTGCATTTCACATCTCACTAATGGGCCTAATTTGCTTTTCCAGCCCATTTGGTTCATCTTATTTAATATTTTTCTTAAACATCATTACTCTGCATGTGAGGTTTTGTTTTTAACATACCCTATAAGAATGTTTTAAACATACTATATAAGAATTACAAAACACTCCACTTTCTTATTATAATATTTTATTTCTTGTGTAACTATTTGATAAAAAATTAGTTTTATGGTCCTCAAAAAATAAAATGACAAAATAGTCTTTTCTTTTTAAAATTTTAATTTTTTTTTTTAAAATTTGAAATCTCATCCTCAAACTCACCCTTTAACTTTAAACCTTAAGTCTATATTAATTAACTTTGGGGATATAAATATATATAAATGCAGTTTTTAACCTTTAATAAAACTTATTTTGGTCATTTTCTTTTTTAAAAACTATTTTTATAAAAAAATAAACTAAAAAAATTATTTAAAAGAATTTATATATATATATATATATATATCACAAAATTTCTACAAATTTACATATTAGGTTTCTCATTTACTGAAAAAGTTTTTATTCCTTTCGTCTCTTCCAAAAGCACAGTAGCCACCAAGTCTTTGAAACTCTGTTGACCAACGTTTGACGGTTTCGATAGAGTTACTGCCGGTCTAGTTCTCTTCCTTGCTCCTTCTATTGTAAGTCTTGCTTTTATTTTCATGTATCTTCATCTCGACTTTTGACGTTTTTGTTGGTAGAAGGTTTGTTTAGTCTTGGGGAGAGCATCCACTCGTTTTGTGGATCCTTGTTTGTTCGAGCTGGATTGCAGGTTCAACATGTTGAAGTCTTGCAAGTTTATATGCGGTGGTTGTGGTATAGGGTTATGACGCCAGGAAATTTGAGAATTTTGTTCTATTTTTGAACATCCTTGTTTATACCTTCTCTCAAATTGTTAAGTTTGGTGAAGCTAATTCTTTAGGTTGGATGTGTTAAGGTCTCTTGACTAGATCTTTGTTTTGGGATCGAATATTGTAATATTTTATATCATCCTGCAAGATTTGTTTGAGTATTTTATATTTTGGGATCAAATAACGGTAGGGAATTTTTATTTGAGTTTGGTTCCGTATTTTATGCCCAATCTTAGTTAAAACCGATGCAAATCTATGGTTAATCTAATAGATGGAAAAAAATATTAGGTTTCTTGATATGCTTTGGAAAAAAAAGTTTCTTGATATGTTTGCGTAGAAATTAAAATAACTAGTCGATGTGACAGGTGCATAGCAAACACTTTACGGTAATTGTGATAATGATGATAATGTTGAATATTGAATCAATTTCCTAGCTAAATACACGTTTCGAAGTTCAAACAAAATCAAAGCTGTATGCCTGTATGTATATATATACAGAGAACGTCTGCTGAATTTACTGTATCTGAGTCACTTTTTTCTTTTTTGTGACGACTGTATCTGAGTCACTATGCGGCTGGAAAGGAACCAAAATAAATGAAGAGAGTAACATGAGTCCATCACCATCACCATCACCAATATCTACTAGGACCTTCCCTTTCGCATTTATTTTACCTATTAACCGGTCCGCTTTGCCTTTAGTGTTTAAAACCATTTGTTCTCTTTAGTTTAGTTGATCTAGTTTGGCAAAGGTAGGCATTTCACTATTCAAAAGCCTAACTTGTTTTCCATCCTTCTTTTTTTCTGTAGGAAACCCATTTATTTATTGGTATAATACATGTAACATTCTGGTATCGTAAATATTTTGTACGTATGACATTTAAAGCAAATGTTCTTTTTTCTTTTGGTTTTCATTTCATATGTAGTTCAACCACACATTGTATAGAAAGATTTACAAATATATCATTTTCGTAGAAACTGGCAATTCACAAGAGAGTTATCTTGTGGGAAATAACTGAAAAGCTCGAAACTAGTTATCTTGCGGAAGAGTAACGTCTAATTCACTCAATGGCTGAGACGACAGTTATCTGTTTCACAGTTGAGACTTATATAAATATTTAGCACGTACCTGTTTTCACTAGTTATCCGATTTCTTTTTTTTTAAATTATTTTTTTTATAGATTTTTTTGGCAAGTTCTTTTTGTTTTAGTAATCTACAAGCATGTGTGAAGAATTATTTACTTATTTCATATGAAATTTTTCGAATCGATGACATGATATTGGATACAAAAGTTATGAGATAAATGTCACATGTACTAGGACAAGTTACTGTGTATATATACATGTGGGTAATGTGCTTTGCGAATGTAAATTGTAATGAAGGTAGCTGTTTGAGAAGACAGTACGTAGAGTTTGATTTGTAAAATATGATTACAGTTTTGTTTTTCTGCTTTTCAGTCCAATGTTTTCACCGAACCCCACTACAACGTGAAACCCGGAGCCTCACGTGCTCTAACAAATTTCTCTTCACTGATTTTGTTGACTTCTTTTTTAATCTGAAAATAACTTTATCCAATGTTGGGGAATGTATTCAGTTAAGAATTTATGCGATTTGTTTAAAATTAGAAATCCACTGTTATTTAAACATCGGTTTAAAAAAACACTTTAAAATCCAATGTTATTAAATTTGTTGTGTCTTAAAACACATTGAAATTTATTTGTTATTGAACAAAATTTAAATTGTAAATTTTAGAATGGTTTAAGTGTTTCTAGAGTGTTTGAAAGGAGTTTCTCAACTATAAAAATAAAAATTCAAATCTCATGATGAAATTCTAGAATTATTTTTTAAAAATCACACCAAATTTACAAATTCACTTACAATCATCTAAAAACTCACTAATAATCAAATGACTCCAGTTTTCAGATTCAGTATACCTACTAGTGTATTTGCATCTTGAACATCATATCGGGATCCTATCCTTATGTTAAATATAGTTAACACGGTGATGGTGCACAAACTAGTAAATTTAAAATTAGTAGTTTTATAAATTATATCATTCTGTTCATATCATATTTAAATACCCCTACTAATTAATGTCATACATTTAAAATATTTATAGAAATGACATCGCATATAGGTGTGACTTGCGTAGGTATGACCTTGCGTCTCGGAATATTAGTAAAATTTTGTTACAACTATCCATTCAAGTCGAGTTATACTTTTGCGTTGATCTTAACAAATTGTAAAAATTCCAAATGCGTCATAGACTAATAGGCGTACTTAGGACAGCATGTTTACACGCGACCTAGATTATAAAGTAAAGCAACATAACTATTTGTTTGTTATGATTTTTAACTAAAGCAGCACAATTATATATATTACAAAAAGAACGTACATGCAGTCTTATTATTTAATCTAGCTTAATTAGTGTATCACTATATTCAGATATAACAAATTGCATATAAAATACAACAACCAATTTTCGTTGCGAGGTTCTTTAAAAAGCATGCTAAATTGGTTGTTGTATTTTATATCATGAGTTAAAATATGTAAAAATTTGTCAAATCATGAGTTAAAATATGAGTTAAAAATTCTGATATATTACGTACGAGAAAGAAGAACCTCCCAACGAAAATATGTAAAAATTTGTCAAATCATGAATTAAAAATTCCGGTTAAGAAACCGTGGATAATGATGTCCTAATATAATACCAGGACCGGCGATATAGTTAGCCAACGCGGGTTACCACTAAACCAGTTCGTATGTGACTATATATATACACATACTACGTAACAATACAAAGCACGACAATTGGTGACAAGAAATTACAAAGCACAACAATCACAATGGACCAGTCCAGTCTTCGTAGCCTAAACCCTTATTCATCTTCCACCACTTCCTCATCATCTTCTTCTTCTTTCCACAGCCACAAGGGCAGAATAAAGGGCAAGTCAGTGTCCACGTTATCTACGGATCCACAGAGCGTGGCGGCCCGTGAGAGACGCCACCGGATCAGCGACCGTTTGAAGATTCTACAGAGCATGGTTCCTGGTGGTGCGAAGATGGACACCGTCTCTATGCTCGACGAAGCCATTAGCTACGTCAAGTTCTTGAAAGCTCAAATCTGGTTTCACCACAATATGCTTCTTTTCTTCAACGACTTCGAAACTACGACGTCGCCTTGTAGTTATTCTCCCGCCGGCGTCAGTGAATTTGAACCAAGACTCTTTGGTTGTGATGACGACTATACCCCTGTAGTGGAGACGTCGTATTCACAAGTGATGCCACTACTTACGGTTGCCGACTCGAGTAATCCGATGTGGTATAGTTCGGTTGATGATGACTGATGATGAGCAAAAAGAAACCATGCATCGACGTGGTTTGTCTTAGTCATAGCCCAAATATGCAATGATATGTTACTTATGTGTAGAAAATCTATTATATGTCTTAGTTCTTATTGTCCCCATCTTTAAAAACTTTGTTTAAGGATTATATATATGTACATCTAAAACTTGAATTATATACGTATCTGTAACCCGAATGTATATTGTAGAATGTATCATATTTAATTATAGACTAATTAATTAACCTAAGAATATCAAACGTATGGATCACTGGAAACGCGAAAGAGACAATATGTGGAAATTAGTGAATGAAGTGGTAATATATGATGCTAGAATTGCTGCATCTTTATATTTTCTCTTTTGGTGATTACCATTTTTGGCCAAGGTATTTTTCTCCAACTTTTAATTGAAAACTTCATAACATGTCATCGATTTGTACACTCCAGTTTCAGTTTGAAAAATTCCCTTAGATAGCTCATTTTAGTTTGTTTGTCACAAAAATAGTTTTTAAGAAAGAAAATGACCAAAATATTTTTTTTAAAATCTAAAAAATTTATTTATATGCATTTATACCCATTAACTAATTTGGACTTTAGGGTTTAGAGTTAAGGGGTGGGTTTGGGGTTAGGGTTTCAAATTTCAAAAAAAAAATAAAAAAAAATCAAAATTTCAAAAAAAAAAAAGTCTATTTTAGTCATTTTATTTTTTGAGGACTATTTTTGTGACAAAAACTTAAAAATGACTATTTAAGAGAATTGCCCTTTCAGTTTTCTTAACACATTTAACAAATCAAAATAAAAAGACAACAAAGAAAAAAAACACAAAATAAAAACCAATAAAAAACACCAATAAGCTGCCACTAAAAAAACCTTTCATCATTGTTCTAAAAATCGTCTATGCAGTGTCTAGACGGCAAATTGATCATATCCAAAACAATTTTCTTAAAATTTAATTTATATGGTTTTAATCGGTTTAACCATTTTAAATCATCTAAATTAATCTAAATATTTTAAATTAAACAATAATATTAATATAAAACTCAATATTTGTCAAATGTATTTTGTTTGAAATATCTAATTTTGATAATTCATCAAGATAATTTTATAATTAAAACTAAATATTTTATATAAATATAAAATATAGATAAAATAAATTAATAATATGTTAATCTCTAGACCCCAAATAACCACCTAATTGATTGTACTCTACAGTGGCGAATCTAGAAAATATTTTGAGTGGGGGCAAAAAAATTTTGATGTATTAACAAATTATTTTTTTAATAATTTTTAATAAGGATAACATTTAGAAAAAAAATAAACTAAATAAAATCAATGTAAGAAAGATAAGTGGGGATTTGAAGTCAGGTTTAGTGGAGGCATAGGGAGAGATTTAGCCAACTAATCAAAAAGATATATGTTTCTTCAAGTACAAATAAATTTACTTGTAATTATTGTGGGGGCACTTGCAACCTTCTTCCACTACGTAGATTCGCCCATGGTACTCTACTAAGCCCTTAGGGCATGTTTATTAGCGAGTTCTTAGCACGGAGTTCTTAGCGTAATATAAGAACCGTCTCTTAATTTTAACTAAAAAAAGTTAAGAGACGGTTCTTAAATAAGAGATTTAAGAGCCGTCTCTTAACTTTTTATTAGTTAAAGTTAAGAAACGGTTCTTATATTACGCTAAGAACCTCGTGGTAAGAACCCGCCAATAAACATGGCCTTAGTTAATGCCTAACGTTTTTTTGAACATTGACTTCTCTTAATAACTTCATGGACATCAGAGCGTTCTTTATGTATAGTAGATAGCACCACGCCGTTTTGCTGTACAGAAACGCCTCGTAATCCAAATATACGCGTGCGAGACGACACGCGGTAGGAGGTTCCGCTGCAATTAGTAAATTGGAGAAACAGAGAGACGGGTTCTCCACCAACGACAAGAAAATGGACATAGAGAAAGACGACTCTGGTAACTCAAACCTGTTTATATGCTGACCTGAAGTGAGAATCAAGTGATTCTTTGATGAGCTAATGAGATTTTAAAACTTTCTACCCAACAAAAACTTTCTAAAACTTAATGGTTGCAAAACCTTGTATGTTTTTATGTTTTTGATTTGAATGTCCTTTTCCAAAAAAGAAAAAAAAACAATAATAATAACCGAAATTATAGATGGATTTATTCGGACTTTATGGTAGAGAACACAATTATTGAAATTAGAATGAAAAAGCAACTTTTATTCCACGACAAACCGTACTAATTGGATGAAACTACAAAAGCAATTAAAACCAACGGTTGAAAAGTAAAACCAGCATGGAAATAAACAGAGAAACAATGTGATTAACGATGCGTGAGGCCCACTCAAGATTCTCTTACTGAGGGTTTGGGGGACGACCGTTAGCAGCAGCGACGCGTGAGCCCCACTCAAGCAACTCTTTGCTCGTATCATCTTTGTGAACTATCACTTCAATGAAACAAAAACAATCCTTCTTCTCCGTTGTAGCTGTCTTAATCGCCTCCACCAGCTCTTCCTCGTATCTCACCTTTGTGGTCCAGCATTGCCCTTCACCGTTATGCATGGCATCGACGAGACCAGTGTAGTTCCAGTTCTTGATCACGTTGTATGGACCGTCATGAATCTCTACTTCAATGGTGTATCCACCGTTGTTAATGAGGAATATAATTGTTTTCTGACCGTTACGCAGCATGGTGGATACGTCTTGAGCCGTCACTTGGAAACTTCCATCTCCGATGAAAGCCAACACTCGCTTCTCTGGTACAGCTTGTGCGTATCCCAGAGTCGCACCAACAGACCACCCGATGGATCCGTACTGCATCTGAAACTCGTACCCACATCCTTTAGGCAGCTTCAGTTTCTGGCAGTTAAACCAAGAATCACCAGTTTCAGCAATGACAGCTGTTTCACTAGAGAGCATCTTCTGAATGTGTTGGAACATTGCGTTGACTCTCAAAGGCTCTTTTGGTTTGCATTTCAATGGCTTACCTTCAGGGACAAAGATCCTGTGGTAGTTCTCATAAGCTGTCTCGTTACGCTTCACCCTCTTAGCCAATTCAGTGAAAAAATCTCTCATGAGAACGCACCCAAAGGTTTGACCATTGGCAACAGTGACACGGTCAGGATGCACAACGATGGCTTTCTCTTTTTTGAGGAGAAGAGAGTAACCCACAGAGCTGTAGTCGTTGAAGATTGGGCCTGCAAAGATGTAGGCATCTGCAGATTCCACAATCTCAGAGCAGAAAGGAGTGCTCACTGCTCCCCAATACGTACCAATGAAGTGAGGATGGTGCTCCGGGACTAGGCCCTTTGCAGATGGCATCACTGCCATGGCGTAGCCAGAAGCGTCTGCAAGGTCGACAAAAGCATCGCTGGCTTTGGCTACACGTAACTTGACACCACCAACCATGACCGGCTTCACGGCCTTGTTGAGAAACTCCAATGTTGCTTCAACCGCAGCTTCTAGGCCCATCTTGTTGCTCAATCTATAAGACAAAATACATTAAAATTAAAAAAAAAACATTTGAAATGTTGATTCATCAATGAGTGTGTTGGAAAAAAGAGCTTACATCAACGATTTGAATAATATATAATAGACTTGGACTAATCTACTTATCGTCAAATTGGTTTTAAGTTGGAAGTCATTGAAACTTAGCAGAGTGTTTACCTTGGAGTAAGGGAGAAGGGAACAGGATCACGGATGAAAGTAGGATGAGGAGTAGCAGCTAAGTTGCAGCTGATGCTGATGTAAACAGGTTTGCTCTCTTTAAGAGCTGTTGAAATGGCCTTGTCGATCTGTTCATGAGCATCTTCCAAATTGTTCACCACCGCCTAACAACATGCATGATCTATCAAATTCATAAAATTACTATTATACTATATATATGTTTATACTGATGATACCTGGTGGCAAGTAACGGTCTGGAAACACCGAAGCTCTTGGCTAAAATCAGGTAAACCGATGGTGTGATGGAGAATCCGGTTAGTGCCAAAATCATTGGAGTTAGGACCTCCCACGATACATATAACCGGCAGATTCTCACTGTAGGCACCAGCGATCGCGTTCAAAACGCTTAGTCCACCTACCGTGAACGTCACGACGCAAGCTCCCACTCCACGAGATCGAGCGTAACCGTCGGCAGCGTAACCGGCGTTCAGCTCGTTGCAGCAGCCGATGTTCTTCAGCTCCGGCTCGGCTATGAGGTGGTCAAGCAAAGTTAGGTTAAAATCGCCGGGAACGGAGAAGATGTCGGTGACTCCAGCCTGGACAAGACGCCGGGCCAAGTGACGCCCGAGTGTGGCTTCGGAGGAGGGAACAGAGTCATGATGGATGGTTGCGACGGCGCCGTTTGGTGGACTACCGACGTCGCCGTTAGTGGGCTTGCACGCGTCGATGGATCCGATTTTGGTGTCCATTACACAGAGAAAGGAATGAGTTTTATTTGTGTGAGTAATGAAATGGAACGATGGTGCTTGCTGCCTTTTTATATAGTTGGGTGAATGTATTACAAAAAAATACGAAAGGTTTTTTACTTGCGCAAAAAGTAAATTAGAAAATATCTGTAGAATAAAATTAAATACAAATGCTTTAACTCCTTCCTTTAATTTCTTTTTATTTTTGTTGGTTCTCAATTTTAATATAATTAGTTACTGTTTACATTTAAATACTTGTTTTTTTAGAATGTTAAAATTAAGCAATAATATTAATACAAAACTCTAAATTTGTCTAATTTATTTTGTTTTGTAAATTTAATTTTGATAACTCATCAAAATAATTTTATAATTAAAGACCATTTAAATACTTGTTACACTGATTAATCTACAATAATATAGTCACTGTAGCCAGCGCGTTACATGCAAATATTTTAAGCTGGACTAACAATTTGTATATTTTGCTTTCCTTTTATCAAGTTCACATTATACTTTACAAAATTATTCATAATTAAGAAAATTTAAAAAGTCTTTCGTAATTATATGAGTATGCAAAAAATATATACTTGAAGGGACCCATCGTCCTTCAAAACCATCTTCTTGTTTGTTTTCACAAACCAACTGAGTCGCTAGTATTCTCATTTCTAACCTGGCTTCTCTCCTCTGTTTACAATGGATTGTTTTTAATCATATAGTTTTGGTTTTAAAAATATTACTAAATCACAAACCAATAGAAGATCAAATGATATTTGAGTACTTAGCAAGGTTTTTGCTGTAAAGGCTTCTTAAAATTCAGCCATTACAATATTGGTTATTATTTTTCTTTTTTTTGACATCTCTGTTGAAGAGGATATCGCTTTTTGTTCCGTGCTACCTTACGATTTACACTGTTTTGTGTAATTAATATTAATATGTATTAAAGTGCCAAAACAGTCAAACTACAGTACGTTAACTAGGAAATGTTTATATTTGGTATGTAATAAATATTTTATATACTCTATACTTGTTTTCCAAGGTTAATACCAAAAGATGTGTTGTTTCCATTGTTAAACCGCAATACATTATACATTAATCTTCTTTTCAAAAAATATCAATTCATCATCATTCTTGTGATTCTCTTTTTGATTTTGATATTTGTAAGTTAATTAATTATACGTGAGAACAAAGTTACAAAATAGTTATGTGATCTAAGTTACAGGAATATTCCGAGTTTTACTGTATGATCTTCTAAATAGTTATCCACATACCTAATTAATTAACTAGCTTACAAGGCAACGACGGTCATTTGATTTTGATATTTGTAAGCTAATTAATTATACGTGGGAACAAAGTTACAAAATAGTTATGTGATCTAAGTTACAAGAAAATTCCGAGTTTTTACAAGAATATTCCGAGTTTTACTATATGATCTAAATAGTTATACACATAACTAATTACATTTACAACTGAACGTGAGCCTATATTTTATTTTTTCCACGTACATTGGTTGTGTTATCGATCAACCATGTCCGTTGTTGCCTTGCCTCTTTTCAATCATAGAACACTAATTATCACTTATAAGCTTAATGTTTTTGTCACGTGTGGTTTGGTCATTTCTAGGTTTGGGCTTGGAGACTCCTGTGTTGGGCCGAGATGTTAATGTGAGACCCAACAGGAAGAAGGGGGCTTTCTGGTCTTGAGTCAAAATGACTTGTATGCTGCTGTGCGTTTTGTTGAGTCACACGGATGTTAGTGTGTATTCAACAGGCCATGTGCAAAGCCGTTAGAATCTTCTGAGCTGGCATGTCCTGCAAATAGAAGGGAATCATTCAACGGGTCAAACAGAGCATAGATATAAGAGGATCAAGGAGAGGTAAAGAGGGATAGAGAGAGAGAAGGTGTAATCGTCATATCAAGCTGAGAGGGTGAGGGAAACACGTGAGGTAGAGAGGTGTGAGATCATCCTGTATTACGTGTTTACTCTGTTCTAAGCTTGTAGGATGGAGTGACGTGAGTTTTCTCTTGAGTGTTGGGATCTTGGTGAGTGATAGCAGTGTGTTGTTACTACTGTACTTCTTGATTCTCCGAGACGTACCAAGGCTTCATTAACAGCCTTGGGAACTCGTACTTTCTCGTGTCATTTACTTTCTTGCACAACAAACAAACACAAACGCATGAACTATAGATCTACTAATGATGAGTTAGCCATAGTGATTACGATCTAGAACCACTACAAGTGGTATCAGAGCCGTGTTATACGGTGTAAGGGAGTTCTTCAGATTTGTGGTGATCCGGGTTTTCTCTCATAGTTTCTGATCTAGCCAAGGAATCTCTTGGCTGTATCAGATCTGTGTTAGGATCATCAGGTTTCAGATCTGAGCAGCTGTGTGGTTGTTTCTGGTGTTCATCTGGTTTTCTGGATCTAAGGTTTTCTATTGTGTTATTGTGTGGATTCTTGGGGTGGTTTCCGGTTGTCTCGTTGTGAAATTGTAGGTTCTGATCAAGCTTACGTTTTTCCATATCATGGAACCAACTCAAGGAAGGTTTGAGGTAGAGAAGTTTGATGGAGAAGGTGATTTTGCGCTTTGGAAACACAAGGTGTTGGCTCAGCTGGAGATTCTCGGTTTAGACTCGGTTCTACAACCTGAGGAGCTGGATCCCAAAGGCAAAGGGATTGACAGCAGTGACCAAGATGCTAAGAGTAAGCTGGATCCTAAGAGGCTTGATAAAGACAGAAGGGTAAGAAATTTATTGAGTATGAGCTTAAGTGACATGGTGCTTCGCAAAGTCATTAAGTCTAAAACCGCTCTGGAAATGTGGACAGCTCTAGAATCCACATATCAAATTAAGTCCTTACCAAACAGGTTCTATCTAAAGCAAAGGTTTTATAGCTACAAGATGGAGGAGGAAAAGAACCTGGATAGGAATCTTGATGTCTTTACCAAACTGGTATCTGATTTAGCAAGCCTTGATGTTGAGCTAAGTGAGGAAGACCAAGCCGTGATCCTGTTAAACAGTTTACCAAAAAGGTTTGAACCATTAGTGCATACCTTGAAATATGGAAGAGATCAAGACACCATTACATTAAGAGAGATCACGAGAGCTGCATATTCGATTGAGCTGGATATGAAAGCTAAAGGCAGTCTTGCATCATCTGGAACAAGTAATGAAGGTCTTTACTTCCAGGCTCGAGGCAGACCTGAAAAGAAAGTTATACAAAAGGGTAAGACTTCAAACAGGAGTAAGTCTAGACCAAAGTTTAAAAGAACGTGTTGGATTTGTGGCGCTGAGGGTCATTTTAAGAAGGAGTGTCCAAAAAGGAACAATTACAACAACGGTATGAAAGCTGAAGCTAGTGTGGGAAAGGCTCAAGACTCAGAGCCATTGATGTTGACTGCTTCAAGTAAGTTTAACCGTGAAGGTTGGGTTCTAGACTCAGGATGCTCCTATCACATGACTTTCAGAAGGGACTTAATGTTTGATGTTGAAGAGATAAATGGAGGGAAGATACTAATGGGAAATGATACGTACTGTGAAGTTTCTGCCATCGGAAAGATAAAGATTGTTAGCTATAACAAGTCAGAAGTTGTGCTAACTGGGGTTCGATATTCTGCGACTGCAAGAAGGAATCTTATATCATTGGGACAACTGGAAACACTGGGTTGTTGGTTCCAATCAAGGGATTTCAGGTTAAAGGTATTCAAAGGAGAAATCGAAGTGTTAGCAGCAAACTACACAGACACGCTATATTTCCTAGATGGTGCTCCAGTTAAAGCAGAAGCAAATTCTGCAGTATCTAAGCTGGATGAGACTTCTTTGTGGCATTCTCGGTTGGGTCACATAAGTGTCAAGGGCTTAGAAGTTCTGGTCAACTCAGGGCTGTTGTCAGGTGTATCTATTGGGGACAAGGATAACTGTGAACATTGCATCCTAGGAAAGTTTCATAAGCTTTCGTTCAAGACAGGAAAACACAATTCTGAAGAACCTTTGGCCTATGTTCATTCTGATCTATGGGGATCTCCTAATGTTACTCCAAGTCTGTCTAAATGTCAGTATTACATTTCCTTTGTGGATGACTACTCTCGAAAGGTGTGGATCTATTTTCTCAAGACAAAGGATGAAGCTTTCTCAAAGTTTGTAGAGTGGCTGGCACTTGTTGAAAATCAAAGTGGAAAAACTCTAAAGACTTTAAGGACAGACAATGGTCTCGAGTACTGCAATAAACCATTCGATGATTTCTGCAAGAGAAAAGGTATTCTCAGACACAAGACTTGTCCTTACACTCCTCAGCAAAATGGAGTTGCAGAGAGATTAAACAGGACCATACTTGAAAAAGTCAGAAGTCTGTTAAGTGAGACGGGGTTAAGCGAATCTTTTTGGGCAGAGGCATCGTCTACGGTGGTTTACATGATAAACAGAACTCCTTCTATTCCTCTAAAACTGAAAGTACCTGAGGAGGTGTGGTCTGGGAGAGCTCCAGACTATAGTCATATGAGGAGATTCGGGTGCCTTGTGTATTATCATGTAGATCAAGGAAAGTTGAAGCCTAGAGCAAAAAGGGGTTTATTTATGGGATATCCACAGGGAGTAAAAGGTTACAGGGTTTGGAGCATTGAAGATGAAAAATGCATTGTGAGCAGGAATGTGAACTTCGATGAAGGTGTTGTGTTTAAAGACATGGAAAACAGCGCTAAAGATCCTATAATTCACAAAGCTGATAAACATGTCACCTTTGTTCTTCCAAATGACGCAGTGGACAAGACAGAGATTGGGAGTTCATCTCAAGGTGGAGTTTCTTCGACTGTTCAACGAATAGAAGGATCTGAAAGTGAATCTGAGCAGGAAGAATCTCCAGAGAATCTTAAGAACTACGTGTTAGTCAGAGATAGGCAGCGAAGAAATATAAAACCTCCTAGCCGTTACGATGATGGAGACGTCACGGCATATTCTCTGGTTATGGCTGAGTTGATTGAAGAAGAAGAACCATTGACCTATGGTGAAGCTGTTCGTAGTAAAAATGGAAAGAAGTGGAAAGCAGCTTCTGATGAGGAAATGGAATCATTGGAGAAAAATCACACGTGGGTTCTGATAGATAGACCAGAAGGGGAGAGAACCATTGGCTGTAAGTGGATTTATAAGATAAAACCAGGTGTACCTGGTGGTGAAGATCGAAGGTACAAAGGACGAGTTGTTGCTAAGGGATATTCTCAAATTGAGGGTATTGATTATAATGAAGTGTTCTCTCCGGTTGTGAAGCATGTCACTATAAGGTTGCTTCTTTCTATGGTTGTTCATCAAGATCTAGAGCTTGAACAATTAGATGTCAAAACCGCGTTTCTGCATGGAAGCTTGGATGAAAGGATTTTAATGGAACAACCAGAAGGTTATAAGAAGGGAGATAAGGTGTGTCTTTTACAAAGATCGCTTTACGGGTTAAAGCAATCTCCTAGACAATGGAACAAGAGGTTTAATGATTTCATGAGGTCTCAAGGGTTCAAGAGAAGCTTGTATGATTCATGTGCTTACTTCAAGACTTATGATAGTGACAAGATGATCTATTTACTGATATATGTTGATGATATGTTGGTGGCAGCAAAAGANAACAACCAGAAGGTTATAAGAAGGGAGATAAGGTGTGTCTTTTACAAAGATCGCTTTACGGGTTAAAGCAATCTCCTAGACAATGGAACAAGAGGTTTAATGATTTCATGAGGTCTCAAGGGTTCAAGAGAAGCTTGTATGATTCATGTGCTTACTTCAAGACTTATGATAGTGACAAGATGATCTATTTACTGATATATGTTGATGATATGTTGGTGGCAGCAAAAGATATGAAGGAAGTGAATAAGTTAAAGGAGTTGCTGAGCAGTGAATTTGAAATGAAAGACCTGGGTTCTGCTAAACGTATTTTGGGAATGGACATACGCAGAGACAGAGAAAATGGAAAGTTAACTCTGTCTCAGGGATCGTACTTGGTCAAGGTTTTAAGAAATTTCATGATGGATGAGTGCAAATCTGTTTCTACTCCTATGGGTTCTCATTTCAAACTATCAAGTTCTAAAGCTGAGTTAAAGTCTGAGCTTCAAGAAGCCATGGAAAGGGTACCTTATTCGAGTGCAGTTGGAAGTCTTATGTACTCCATGATAGGGACTCGACCTGATATTGCGTATGGAGTTGGACTTGTTAGCCGTTTCATGAGCTCTCCTGAACAAGAACACTGGGAAGCGGTCAAATGGTTAATGAGATACATAAGAGGTACCACTGACTTGGTACTAACTTTCAAGAATGAAGAGAAGTTTGAAGTGATAGGGTTTTGTGATAGCGATTATGCTTCTGACCTGGATAGAAGAAGATCAATCACGGGTTATGTCTTCCAGGTTGGGGGGAACACTGTGAGCTGGAGGTCTGGGCTTCAACACATAGTAGCGCTATCTACGACAGAAGCTGAGTACATGGCGTTAGTCGAAGCAACAAAGGAAGGTTTGTGGTTGAAAGGGATTACCTCTGAATTTGGTTTTAATCAGGAGAAGGTGGAGATCTTTTGCGACTCTCAAAGTGCTATGTGCTTAGCTAACAATAGTGTTTTTCACGAAAGAACTAAGCATATAGATGTACGTCTTCACTTCATACGGGATGTAGTTGCAGACGGATCTATAGTAGTAACGAAGATTGGCACGCTTGAGAATCCAGCTGACATTCTTACGAAATCAGTTCCAGTAAAGAAGTTTGAAGAAGGGAGAAGTCGTTTGAGAGTGCTCAACGACGGTAACTAGATCGGTTATAGATCTAGGTGGAAGTCCTTCCGACAAGGTTAGGGTTCGGAAGAAAGAAAGAAGGGAAGCTGCTTTTGAAGTGGCTGTCGGAAATGAAAAACCAAGGTGGAGATTTGTCACGTGTGGTTTGGTCATTTCTAGGTTTGGGCTTGGAGACTCCTGTGTTGGGCCGAGATGTTAATGTGAGACCCAACAGGAAGAAGGGGGCTTTCTGGTCTTGAGTCAAAATGACTTGTATGCTGCTGTGCGTTTTGTTGAGTCACACGGATGTTAGTGTGTATTCAACAGGCCATGTGCAAAGCCGTTAGAATCTTCTGAGCTGGCATGTCCTGCAAATAGAAGGGAATCATTCAACGGGTCAAACAGAGCATAGATATAAGAGGATCAAGGAGAGGTAAAGAGGGATAGAGAGAGAGAAGGTGTAATCGTCATATCAAGCTGAGAGGGTGAGGGAAACACGTGAGGTAGAGAGGTGTGAGATCATCCTGTATTACGTGTTTACTCTGTTCTAAGCTTGTAGGATGGAGTGACGTGAGTTTTCTCTTGAGTGTTGGGATCTTGGTGAGTGATAGCAGTGTGTTGTTACTACTGTACTTCTTGATTCTCCGAGACGTACCAAGGCTTCATTAACAGCCTTGGGAACTCGTACTTTCTCGTGTCATTTACTTTCTTGCACAACAAACAAACACAAACGCATGAACTATAGATCTACTAATGATTAGTTAGCCATAGTGATTACGATCTAGAACCACTACAGTTTTCTTACCAAGATGTTGGGGATAGATTACATCTACCCCTATAGGCCCATCTTGACGAGATCTCGGCCCAAAAATAAGTGTCGAAGTCGGTCCATAGGACCCAGAACCGACTTTCAGGCGTATATATGTAGAGAAAGTTGAATTGAAAAAAAACACACAGACATTGGAGAATAAGCCTAGAAACTAGGGTTTCCTTCGACTTACTTGTTTTTGCTTTATTTTTCAAATAAACACTATAATTCATTCAATAAAGACTCGATTTGTTTTCTGAATTATTTATTTGCCAAAACTCACTATCGAAATCGATAATCGTTCAAGATCACAGATTTCAGGTTCAACACAAAAGAAAAAAATTGTTATTACCATTAAAAATATTGTTAATCGTCGTCGGCGACGAAAAATTGAATACAGTCATGTTAATATAATAACATGACGGGCACCCACCCAATATGTCTCGTTGCTTATTTGACAAACCAACGGAGTCGACGGTTTTCCAACTAATTAATTGATTACTAGATTTTGACCCGCCCTTTCAAAGGGCGGGTATATTTTTTGTTTTATATACATACTTAATAATAATTAGAATTTTATGTATGATTTTATGCATTTTATATTTATACATAATTTATGTTTATATTTATTTAAATTATTTATTCGAAATATTTTTTCAATATAAGCCGTAATAACTGTAATCGTGATTTAAATTAGATTTACGGCTACAAATACTTTGTACGTTTTATATAATAACCCATAAATTATGGGTTATATAATAACCCATAAATTATAAAAACTGCAATGATAATTTAAAATACTTAAAATTTTGAGGATATTCAAAATATTTATTGGTTTTCCACCCAAATATTTAAACCGTAATTTTATATTAAATTTAGGTATTTGGTCATGGATTTTAAAATTTATATGTTATTTATTATTTTTATTATTGAATTTGGAGAACTTTATGATATTTTTTAGTTTTAAAATTTTATATGATTTAAATGGGTATCCATAACCGAATTAAACTAATAAAAATATAAACCGGACCAATAAAAATATAATCCAAATGAGATTTAAATCACTACCTCCAAAACTTGAAACTTTAATAAACTTAAACCAAAAACTGAATAAATACCTGAAAGAATATATATTGTAAGAGTTGTTAATAGTTTTCATTAAACATAAAAACTTCTATTTCCATATTGAAGAATATTCGATATGTAATATGTATTGGTGATTTCCACTAAATAAACTGTTTACATATTATATTCTTACAAAATAATATAATAAATTAATTATTAAACCGATTAACCTCAAGCTTTAAGTCAATTATGTATTATTAAAAAGTGTAGATTGTAATGTTATGTTAAATATTATTAGTTATTTTCAAAAAAAAAATATTTGGTGAAAAAATAAAACATAGGATTTAATAAAACACATTAGAACCTTATTTAAAATAAAATAATTTGACATAAACCGTCCACTAACATATGTATTCTATTTACCTATATTATTATCAAGTGCTAATATCAAGATACGATCATGATTCATTTTATTTGCTTATGTTATTAATCTTATATATAACCATCGACTAATAATTAACTGAGAAAAGTGGGTCCTTAAAATTGTGAAATTAAAATGGAACTATCAACCAAAATCAATTGAGAAAAGTGGATCTCTAGAATTATGAAATTAAAATGGAGGTTAATATTAGTAAAAGCTATTTTTTTCTATGCTGGTAAAAAGTGGTTACGTGGTGATATTTTTAGATCATCATATAGATGCAGTTATATTTTAAATTGGACTAAACCTATATCAATTGGTCATGTTTCTAATTTAATAGAATAGATTATTTTTTTCTTCCCCTTCATTATCACATGCTCAAGGGTAAGTAACTAAACCAAATGATTATTGGTTTCTATTCTAGTTTTGAAAATTAAACCACTGCGACCGTGATTTCTGAAGAAAACTTTCAAGCAATAGTCGTGTATTGTTGTACACGACTGATGACGTATTTTTATTTTGAACACTTTGGGAAAATAAAGAAATAACTTTTAAAAAAAGAATGTGAGAACAAATAAAATTAATTAGGGAAAGCTTGTTTTTATCTCAGGTATTTCAAATCTATGTAATGCTGTTACAAAAAAAAAGTATTCAAATAAGACAAATATATAAAAAGGACAACACTAAGTTTTTCTCCTTTCTCCTCCACCAATTCTGACTCATCTTAAAACTGATCACATTGAACTCCCGCGTCCGACCGACACGGGGGTACCGAAAGTTTCCCCTTCTCTCTTAAAACGCTTGTTTTCTATTTGCTTCATTGTGGCTGCTTCCTTCAATTCTTTTGCACAAGGTTTTATCACTAGCTAATCTTCCAGTCAAGGCCTTGCTTGAACAGAAGTGGAGTTGTTATTCTCACTGGAGACGACGTTTTAGGGTTTGCAAGTAAGCTTTTTCCTTTGGTCCTTCTTCTTGACGAGGAGGCGGCGCATGAAGGTGGAGAAAGGCTTTATATTTCATTTTTCTTAAAAAAAATTGAGTTCTAGTCAAAAAATTTAGAAGTTCAAAATGTTATTATTGAATGTCATTCTGGGGTTTTCCCAATTTTTTTAATATTATGGTTGTATTATAGTTGATATTGGGCCCTTAATAGACTTACATAGATAAAAGGATATTTATGTTACGGAACCTTGGGGGTTTAAAATATTGGGCATTTGGAATTCTTTGGCCCAAATTCAAGTCTTCTTTTAGACAAGGACAATTCATCATTCATCATTCATCATTCATCCAAAGGAAAATTGTAGAGATAGGATAGAGTTTTGATAGATAGAGCTAGCAAGAAAATAAGTTCCTAGAGAAAACAGCCAGCAGAATTACTTGAATTCTCTGGAGCCAAAATCAAGTCGATAATGAACAATTCTGTAAGAAACAACTACCATCAGAGGTGACATTTGTTATTTTGGTCAAAACGAAATATTCGCATAGTTCATAGGATTCCAAACTGTTAATCATTAATTTACATTTCCTGGGAAAGAATGTGGCAGCAACAGAAAAGATCAGTTATATTGTAAATACATAACCGATCAAAGCATTCTTTACGCAGCCATAAGATGATCTTGGCAACTGGGAAAAAGAGAGAGATCGATATTCGATTCACTCGGCAAAAAGTTGCCTTTGCATTAAAACCATAATTAAACTACACAGGTAAAAGAGACTACATTTGTTATTTTACAAAAAAAAATTAACATCCGAAACTATATTAGTTATTTTGGTAAAAAATGTGAAATATTTTCATAGTTTTTAGGATTCCAAGAATTAAACATAAATTTACATTTTTTGGGAAAATAATGTAGCAGCAAAGGAAAAGATTGGTTATATCGTAAATACATATAACCGATCAAAGTATTCTTCACGCAGCCATAAGATAATTTTGGCAACTGGGAAAAAGAGAGATATCGATATTCGATTCACTCGGCAAAAAGTTGCCTTTGTATTAAAAGCATAATCGATTTAACTAGAGCTATAAAACAATTCATATGAAACTATTAAGGTAAAACTAACCGCTATAAATAAGCGATTCCAATGTTCAAGAAAAATTAAAAAAAAAAAAACAAAAAATTCCCATCAGAGTAACTATGACAATATAGCATCATATGAAAATGATTAAATTAATCAGATCCATAGCTTTTGTTAGGTAATCCTCACTAGGAAAACAAATTGTAGCTATTTCATAAGACCACACAAATCTATCAAAGATTATAATGATAAAACAAACAGCCTCAGAAACATATATTCAGTAGTAACGTCATGCTATTTATCAGGACAAGCCTACGAAAATCATCACTGGCAAATTAAAAAAAAAAGGTTTTCCATCAAAGATAAATTAAAATATATCATTCTTCCTACGCTGCAGCGTATAGTATCTGACGCAGCAGACCAGCGTGTAAGTTGAGTTTATCTCGCTTCAATATGAACGAGCCAATGAGGAACTTATAAGAATCCAATCAGCCAGAGAATGAAGCTTAAACATCCCAAAAAGACACAAAAGAAAAATCAAAGAAATAGATTGAATTTTCAGCTGAAACAAGAGATAAGAGATCAACTTTAGTTGTAAGATGGAAAAGATGAAGAAGGCAGAAGGGATTATATACAACTTCCTCGTGCGGCGATGAGTCCCTTTAGGGTTACCATCGACACACATAGCTCTCTAATTAAATCCAACGGGTTTAGATTACTGCAGGCCCATGATTTCAATTATAGGCCACGGCCCATCCTGCCCCCGTGCTGCTTTATCAGATGTCGTTTAGTCACAACAAAACGGGTCATTTTTGGTTTTTTATTGGATCCACAATCCATTTACTACGGTTCGGTTTTGGTTTATCGAATTTTAAAAATAATCAATAAATGATTTAATTACTTGCAGTAAACCCATTAGACTTTTCTTTTTATTTGGTTTTTCTCAATTTTTTCGCATGCGTTTTTCTTGCCCTTAGCATACTTTTTTTTTTTCAATCTTCTTCACATCTCGTTACCACGTTACAACCACATAGGTTAAAGAAAAAGGAAATTGCTGACAACACAAGAAGACAAGAGTGAGAGAGGACTTGGGTTTTTTTCCCGTTTTCATAAGCATCAGTTTCCTAGCTCTTTTTATTTACAAATGAGCCAATAGGATCCGATTCCACGTATCGGGCAATCCAGGGAGACACCAATGTATGCAATCAGCGTAACGCATTGGATCAGCCCTCTCCTCAGCCGTTAGCATCTTGCCCCCTGTCTCGGTGTACACAGATGTGTGGGCGTCGATGCGGTACTCGGACAGCTGCGTAATGTTAATGACTGTCACGTGCGTGGCCATGTGCTTCACGACGCTTGACACCACTTTCATCAGCTCCTTGCTGGAGCCAGTCCCCCAAAAGCTCTTGTCTTTTACTGGCTCTGTCTCGTTGAAACATTTCGGGCCGTTTGGTTTCCCCCAATCCGCACTTCTGCATGTTTTGCACAACAACTTTTAAGGTCAAATAACAAAGCAATAACACACAATTAATAGAGGTTGTGTTTTAAAATTGTTACCATCGATCGTTTGTGATATTCATGCGTTTTGCACTAGGCATTTACGTTTATAATAATTTATTAAAGATGTTCCACACAAAATAATTAAAAATATGTAGTTGTAATTAGTAATGG
Source organism: Sinapis alba (assembly GCA_012274485.2). NCBI lineage: Eukaryota > Viridiplantae > Streptophyta > Magnoliopsida > Brassicales > Brassicaceae > Sinapis > Sinapis alba. The sequence continues at coordinate 224,185 of MU105735.1, read as the reverse complement.
TTCGTGGACTCATGCTACGTGTGTACTTCACACCAATATGTAGTTTTTTCCCCTGGAAATCCTTAGTTTGAAACATTTTTATAACAAACAAAATGTTCTATAGAAAAAGTTAAATGTTATTTTGATAGTGTCTTTTAAGTTTTAATTAACTACTGCTATTTAGAAGTTTGTTAATCCAAACACGTAACTATATAAGTCTAAATAATAAGACTAAATGTGTTTACCTGGAATGAGTAGGAGACATGGTGGTGAAGAAGACTTTAGTCTTGTTAGAGTCAACGGTAGAGTCAACCCAATTAGCCCATGTCCTGAGCCCTAGCCTGTAAGCCACTGCTGTGTCTAAAGCCTCCGCACCTCTCTCTCCATTTCCAAATGAACCCCACAAAGATTTCATTCTGATTCCACTCATCCACCAAACATAAGTATTGAAAACTAGAATATCAGCTCCTTCCCAGTACTTGGATCGATCTTCCACTGAATCCACTTTCACTATCCTTTTCTTCAAATCCAAAATCACTGGCAAATCCGTGTTCGATTCCACAATATACGGTGCCCAGTAGAACTCTATACTCGCATTGTATTCCTATAAAACAAAAAAAAAAAAAAGAGAAACTTACAAATATAAGCTTGCTTGCAACACAAGGTACAGTGATATCTGACCTAACAAGGTTTACGCAAGTTACAAACGTTAACGTACCTTTGCTTTAAAAACAAAGTATTTTTGGCCAAGCTTCATTGATTTTTCTCCTTCGGGTATAATTGATTCAACCAAACACACGAACGATTCCCATTGGCTTCGTTGCAACGAATCTCCGACAAATAGCAATCGTTTTCCTCTGAGTTTGTTCATTGCTAACTTCGCACTAAATCTAGTCAAGAGAAAAATTAGAGATTCTGACTTAGACCATTGGGTGGGCCAAGAAAAAAAACGAACCAAACCAAACCGATCCAGCCGAACCAACCGATTCAAACAAAACCAAAATATATGTTCCAACCATTTGGTTAAGATTTAAATCAAACTGAACCAAAACTGAAGTGTTTATTTAACTAAATTAACTAAATATACCAAAATATAAAGATTTAAGGTGTTTAACAATCTAACGTTAAAAATAGTTTTACAAATTGTACTCTTAAAAGAATAGAAACACAAATTAACAACAAAATAAGAAAATATTAATCTCAAACACTACCTTCAAAACCAAGAAGTTACTTTTGATGTATAAATTAAGTATGAAAATAATAATATAATATTATTAGATTATATCTTATACATTTTTATTGTGTATTTGGCTTTACATTTAAATATATAGTTAATAACTTAGTATCAAATGATGTTTTGTTTTATGTTTTGTAAATTATATTTTTATAACCAAACTAAAACAAAATTACCAACTTGGTTAAACTAAACAAATACATATAACACCAAAGCAAACACAAACCAAATCAAATCAAACTAATTTTTGTTTACTTTGGTTATTTTTTTCTTAGATCCAAACCAAATCGAACTGAACCAGATTTAAACCGAAATGCCTAGACCAATAACTAGACTTTAGTATAATGTCAAAAAAAGACTAGACTTAGTAGCTTTTGAATATATATATATATAGTTTACCGTGGGATAGTACAGTCATCAGGCTGCCATTCCCACCGAAGATAATCAGTTTCTGGTCTTCCGTTTTTCATACACGAGAATTGACGGTCGATGTATGGACATGACTCATCGGTGTAGAGTGGCTCAGCTGAGCTATTGTATACCCATTTCCCGGCTGCAACATTACATTCTTCTGGATCGAACTCAAACCTGTCGTCCACCACATCCATATTTTCTGTTCTCTCCTCTCCTACTTTCTCCTCTCGACCGTTCTCCTTTTGAACACTCTCCTCTGTCCAACAAGAAAAAGCAGGAAAACATGAGATTACTTGCACTACAAGGGAAGAAAAAGTTCAGGCAAAAACCGAGGTTGGAGATTCGGATATCCCGTATGTTCTTACTAGGTTTGGAGCTAATGTCTTTCCTAGGACAAGACTTTAACTTGAGGACATTAGAAGACGAAGTGGAAGAGGACATCAAGCTGATTCTTTCGGTGTATAAGAGAACGAAGAACATGAAACCACAGATAACAAGAACGATGATTGAGAGAGGAATCTTGGTTCCTCTACTAGGGACCAAGAAACTCATAGTGGCAAATCCGTTAATTTTCTGCGGAATACGTGTCAGGTTAGGAAATTAAAGAGGGAGTGTATAGTTTATATTTGGGAAATTAAGGATTGAGTAGGAGTGAAGCTAAAGGCATGTTTGGATGTGTTGCCTCCCATCTTTTTCCCAATTTAATAAACATGTGGTTAGGGAGGTTAAGCTTTGATATGATTGTTTTTTTTTCTTTCTATTGATTATAATCTGTAAACGTGAAATGCACATTGTTAGGTCATTTTTTGCCATATAATAAATCTTTATGACCAAGTAGAAGCCTTGATTTTTAAGAGACTACAAGTTAAATGTTAAAAAAAAAACGAAAATGGCAATCTCTCATGGTTAGAACTCAAATTACTAAACTCATAGCAATACTATTTATACCAATACTTTTTTTCTTTTTTTATACCAATACATTAAAGGAATTTTTATAAATAAATGGCCGAAATTAAATTTATATTTTTAAGGGTTGGAAACCTATGCTTTCTCATCTTTCTCTCAGGGTCTGCTTATGAGTCTTCCGTTTAATTGTATCTTTATTTACTGTCGTCATTTTAGAGTTCATGTTGAATACTGGAAAAAGAACTTTGATTGCAAGCTTAAACATATTTAGAACATTAGAACATACATCTTTGGAGAAAGCATAGAGTGATTTCCATGACAATTGACACGCACGGAAGTTATAAAAGCAAATGTCAATTTGATTAGAAGAGTTAATCAATCGCTAATCACTAATCATTCCTTAAAGGTCGTCGTTTAAAGTGAGACCAAATAGTTGACGAATTGCTATCTTGGCCGTCGACATCAGGTTAAACGAGAAAATATATATTCCAATTCGTCAATGGCACATGAAAACGAAAAGAACATATACACCAGCAATAGTTGGTATTGCTTGTAAAACCATCAATAGTTTCTTTTTGCTAATTTTAGTTTTGATGATAATTAAATCAATTATTAAAGGCAAACACTCAAATCATTAGGCTTCTACTTTCGTATTTAATTATGCTTATAGTGGGAAATGTTGCAACATACTTTTCGTCATTGGTCTTGTTTAAGATTATTTCATAGAATCAACACATGAATTAAAATTAAGGTTAAAAAAATGGAGATGCGGGGTATCGATCCCCGTACCTCTCGCATGCTAAGCGAGCGCTCTACCATCTGAGCTACATCCCCAACGTTGATGACATTCAGAAATCATAAGTTGTTCTCATATGTACTTCAGCTAACAATGGGCTTTTGGATATCCTAGAAGATTGGACTTTTCCATCACAATAGATAGTTCTAACTAAATATGTGGAACTATTGGAAATTACGACGATGAGTAATATATAATGTGTAACATAATAGAAAAATAATAAATACATACCTGATACCCCTAACTAAGCTTGGGCACTAAGTCCGTACCCCAAAATTTAAACCAAATCTGATTCGTACATGTTCCAAAATGTAAAAAAAAAACTAGAATGAATTTTGTAGTACGTTACAAAACATATCCGGATCCAAAGTATTATTAACTAAAATAGAATAAGTAATTCAAATTTTTTTAAAAACATCGGAAGAAACCAATATAAAATATTTAAATTAATATGTAATATAAATATTTAAAAAATAAGTATGTACTTCAAATATTCAATTATATTATTTATTTTGATATAATATGTTAAAATAAGTTTTTGAATTTAAATAAGTACTTTAAATATCAATGCTATATAAATAAATATTTATTATTTTATATTTTATTATAACTTGAATCTGAACTAAATCAGATGTGTTATATCCGAATTTGTTTTATATTTGTAAATTTACTAGAATAGAACCTAAGGACTAAAGTACAATACAAATTAGAACATAAATCCGAAATAACTGATCCGTACTTTAACATGTACCCAAACGTCTAGACCTACCCCTAACTCTTAAGAATATTTGGGAGAAAATCGCATAAGAAACTATACTGTATTATGAAATAAAAATCGGTAGTGCATTAGAAATGGATATTAATTGGGGGGAAATCGCAAAAGAAACTATATTGTATTATGAAATAGAAATCCACAAGAAGCTAAAAAGTCAAGCCATTTGTGAGCTAGTCACGGTAACTTAAGACTGCTCGAGTTTGATGTTTATAATGATGTTTTTGTAATAGTCAAACATCGTTGCGCGTTAGTCCGAATTCAGTTTTTCACACAAACATACGAATATATCAAAGATTATTCTCATGTTGTCCGCCATGAGATATTTTGTAGAACATTCAAAGCTACTCGTGTGCATTCATTCATTTATCAAACTTGATATGCAAGACTTTCATGTTCTAACTTGACAGGAGTGGAATTAAGTATTAAGAATCATCTAATATTTTACATGCACGACTTTTACGTTCGATCTAGGACTCGTATTAATTAGATTATGTCCCATTGGGTAATAGAGTTCATAATTATTACACTGTTTTTTTCTTTTTTTTTTAATCTAGGGATATCCCGGACTTATGGAAGGACCCAGACTAATCTCCAAAAGAAAGTGCAACCCACGGATAGACCCTCTCTCCGGGTATCTGCTTTGTTTGTTGTTAAAACACTGATTTAAAATAATTGCAACTTTTTAAATATTTATGGGAAAAACTACTTAACTAGCTTTTAAAATATCGAGACTATTTTATTAATTTTAGTATGAACATTAGGTTATAATGCCAACTCTCTCGTTATAATTTATCAAGTCTTGTATTTTTTTTTTTTGACGAATATGTTTGTTAAATTATAAAATATAAACGTATGAAAACTGTACTTCAGTATACATTTACATAAAATTATGATGATTTTTTATTTGTCAACAAGTTACAATGTGTTTTATGTTTACATATTTTATTTATGGATGAGATATTAATTTCTTTTTCTCAAAAGAAAAAGGTACTACTAATTTGGAGACTCGCGTAGAAGAGAGAAACACATGCGCATTGGTCGATCGCGAGAGCTGATGATAAGCTTGGCAATCTTTTCACGCGCGACAGAGAATTATTTAGATTTGTCTCTCTGCTGCTTCCGTTAGCCTCTTTGACCGGTGTGAACTAAGCGACCGAACTGCTTTCTACTTCAGCTTTGAAAATGACGCCACGCAGATAAAAACATATTGTGTTTTTAATTTGAAAAAAATTGTAGAAAAGGAAAAGTAGAAAGGTATGTGTAAATATTTTATACCATCTCTTCTTTTCTTTTAACATTTCGAATTTGAATATGGAATCTTTCATACCTTATCAAATGAAATAGTTAGATGGTAAAGCGGTAAAGCTGTCGTTTTAAAGAAAAAAGAGTAAATTTGAGATTTCTTGAAAACATGTCAATTAGCATCATATCCTAAAAAGGCAACAAAAATACTAGTATTTTGTTTCACCCTTTATACATGTATTATACCGACGCAATACTTTTATAAACAAATCAAATTGATTGATGAATTGGCCAAAGAATAGATCAAAGAATACTTATATATATATATATATGTGTGTGTGTGTGTGCATAGCTATTTTACGTACAATATATATTTGTTTATTTTTTCTACAATTTTGAAATTAACAATTATAAGAGACTTTTGGTATAATTTGATATCACGTACTTGAATATCCATCATAACACATAGTACTAATCATACATGATAATCATGCCAATCAGACTCAGTTAAAACAACTAGGTGACAACAAAATATAATACCTTGAAGCTAATGCTCCAAAACCTCCAATATTACATATGTGCTTTTACAATAATAAATCGAAATAGGCCTTTTGTGGCTTTATAATATTCATCTTTTGAAGATTCTTACTACTATTCGAAACTTGATCCCGCCAGGCGCCAGTCTTGTATATATATTATATCATTCCATATTATTGCTCAATTCATTAAAAGTATATATAATTGATCAACTTAATTGCTGTATCGTGTAGCGCACAATGAGAATCGAGCTAGAGGATTACTTTTGTTAACATACTACCATTCTTGCTAACATTTTCTGTTATTCTAAAAACAAATCACATATCGTAAAACGACACGTACTAACATCTTAAGAAATAAGAGAATTACTAACGTCTAACAAAATAAGCAAACACAATCATTTTATTTTTAGACTTAGCAGCTAAACGCTTATATCTTTTTAGTTTCACAAACTATACAGTTCGAAAACCAATACTTTAAAATGAAATAAATATTGAGATTTGTTTTTTTCTTAGACCATTTCCAATGATACCTTATTTTGAAAAAAAATAAAAAAATGAGGGAGAACAATTTTCAATGATACATCAATTTGAAGAAAAAAATAGTTTGTGAATAAATTTTTCTTTAAATTTGAAGAAACACTATTCATAACCTCATTTTAATGTTAGTCTTTTTATTTATAATTTGATCCTCAAACTTTTATATAATTTTGTTTTATATTTAAATATTTAATTATGTTTATACTTTAAGAATTTCACTAAAAAATTCATAATACAATTAATAATTATATAAGTCCTTTATAATCTTTTATAAACTAAATGTATGTATATAATAAAGATATAATTAAAATATTTTTGAGTAAAATTTGTAAGTTTTTAAAATAACAAGCAATATTATAACTAGTTGTAAGTATTAATAATAGATTGTATATTGAATATTCTATTTTAAATAACAAAAACGAGGGAAACTATTGGAATAAAACACAAAATCATTTTAAATTTACATCATTTTGAGTAAAATGTTGCAAATTATCCCTTTAAGTCAATCATTAAAGCTTTAAATCAACATGAACAATACTCTACCATTTTTAAACTTAATTGTAAATCATATTACCAAAAAAAAATTGGTTACATGAGCTGCGAAAGCAGAGTACTTCTATGGCCAAACAGAAATTAAAAACCAGTGAGAAACTATGGTTGGAACAGCCAATTTTTTAGCAAAAGTTAGCTATAAGTGAAACACAAGGAAACCTTCTATTGCATGACCTTTATTTTGAAATAACTGATAAGGCCATTATTAATTCCTGATCTTTACAAAAGTTTCCAAGTTTATTTCCTTCCGTTGAGTTTGAAAAAAAGAACAGAATCTTCTTCTCTATATCACTTTAGTTAGTTTTACTTTATTGATCCTTGGGACTTTTCCCTTGACTACTAATTATTAACAAAAAAAATCAGGACTATAAAATTATGGATAAAGTTAAATACTGTATAATGGTGGAATCATTAGGTTAGGACATATGTTATTCATTGCAGAACAACAAGAACATATTCCTTTTAAAAAAATTGTGAAAAAACTTAACATGAATAGAAATTCTTTAAAACTGGGAAAGATCAGTAAATATGTGCAGTGAACTAAATAATGAGAAATTGATAATTTGTTTGTCCCTATCATAAACGTTTAGTGGACCAATTTTTTTTTAATATCAAGTGATTACAACATTTAACAAACAAAAAAAATATTTGCATAAACATATAGTTTGCTAGGATTTAGCTAGTTGGTGGGCCCTCACAAATAACAAGTAATGGTTTGTCTTTCTTTTTGTCATTATAAATATCAAGAAAGTCTTGTACATTCTCTAAGCTCAACACACTCTTTCTACTCTTCAACTTATTATCATACATACATCATAATCCATCACCATGACCCAACGAGCCAACCCAAAGACCGGCTGCCTCACGGCGGTTGTCCGCCGTCTTTTATGTTCCGGCAGCCAACAAACCCACCCTTCCGACAACATTCTCGACTCCGACGAAACACTCCAGTTACTAAGCACTTACGAAGAAATCGAAGAGCCAAAGAAAGAGACAAAAACCGAAACCCAAAACCAAGAGGATGACGTCTCTCCTCACCCTCCTCCTCCTAACGTTGTAGCCAAACTCATGGGTCTAGATAACCCCGCACCAGGGTCAAACCGGTTTAGGTACTTTGAAGATTCCGGTTCGGCCGTCGCACGGAGCAAATCGGTTAACTTCATGGACTATATCCTAAGAGTCAACGAGGAAGAAGAAGAAGAAGATGAGAAAGATGGTCATCTCCCATGCCGGAGAGTTAGAGCGTCGGTTTCCTTCCGAGAGATAGTCCCTACCTCGGCTAGATCGAGCTCGAACCAACAACAGAAGAAACACGACTTCTTGCTGATGTATCTCGACAAGCTTGACGAGAAGAGGGAACTTGTCGGAACATCGTCTTCTTCGAGGTCTAGAAGGTTCGAGAAGGTATTAGAAGAGACCAAGAAGCAGCCATTGCCACCTCCGGAAAAGAAGAAGGAGAATGAGAAAGTGGCTAAGAAGTTTATAGATGAGCCGAGGAAAGTAGCGAAGAAGAAGAAGAAGAGTGAGAATCGAAGTGATCATGTTAACGGAGCTAAGAAAGTTCGATGGTTTCTCTCTCCGTCCAAGACTAAGTCCTCCGAGAAGATGGCGCTTCTAGGAGGAGGAGGAGAGTTAAAGAACATTCCGGCGGATGAGTCTAGCGGTAAAGAGACGGATTCGCCGGAATATAAATCAAATGCGAGTCCGGTTTCGGTTCTTGATCGTGATCTTTATGATTATCTAATCCTAGACGATGACTACTATTTCTCAGGTGAGTGAGTCTACAAAGTTAATATTCCTTTTTTTTTTTTTTTTTTGAACACAAAGGTTAATATTCCTTATTAGTATAATTTATTACTATGTATTTCTAAGTCCTTTTTATTATAATTTGAACGTAGTTGCTGGCCTTTTTAATGAAAAAACTTGCTGGTAAAATATTAGTCAACATTTAATTCATTTAAATTACTTACTTTATATATCGTTTTATGACATATTCAACATTTGACCAATGTAAATATAAATTCCGAATTCGAACAAAGATAGTTTTTGATTTATTTATTTTAACGACGATTTAATGTTTGAACATCTTTCTTGGTTTTAATGTAAAAAGCTGCATAAATGAGACTTTCTTATTGGAAGAAAAAAAAATGTGACTTTGTCAAGATTTTACCCACCTTCAAGAATTTTTATGTTTATTTTCCCCAAAATATATTAAATCTTACTTTAATTTGAAAAAAAAAACAGGAGATTCAGAAAGTGCATCGGAGTTGTCAACAAAGCAAGTAGAGACAACAGCAAAATCTTCATGTTCGTCATCACCAGCAAGAACAAGAACAAATACCAAGAAAGAAAACAACAATAACACCAACAGTGATTCTGAAGAGACAGAGTTTATCACAAAGCTAATGAATATGCTCTCAGATCTGTCTGAAGAAGACATGAAGTCTTCAACTTGGGTTTCTACTTCGTCAACTAAACCCGTTGACTATACTCAAGTCGAAGATTTTTGTGTTGAATTTGGTCAGGAGATTCTTGACCTTGTTATGGACCAGTTAGTTGATGAACTACTATATCTAGTTTGATTTTTAATTCTCAATCCTCCATCAAATTGTGTCGGTTTATCATCATATCTTGTAATCCAATCGTTAACGAAAGACTCACAGCAGTCGTAATTATCATCATTCTATAATTCCTGAAATTGTTATGATGCATATAGTTTATGTTTTCCTCTGGATCTATATTTGACCTTAAAATGAACTGCGAATATTTAATTGGGGAAAAAAAGATTAATGACGTAAATATCATACACTGAATTTGAAGATATAATGAAATATTTAATACTTATGATTTGTATTATTTAAAATTTATTCGTTTTTTAAAAATAGTATAAAAAATGCACTTATCAAAAACACAAATACATGGTGTGAATTAACTATTGCTAATCAGACGATGACCAAATAGCACAAGGATAATCTTGATGACTCCAATCTTACAGAATGAAAACAAATTTGATATGATGGGATATTAAATATGATAATATGAAACAATTTAAAATACATTACATGGTCTGAAAACAGTCATATCAGTTTTCTTCTGAAGTTTGCAGAGCCCCGTAGCTTCGAAATACGTACTGTCTGTCTCCTTTATGTCTATTTCACATGCAAATTATGGTCTCCTTCTAACGTTACTTATTTGACGTTTTTTGTTTGTTTCTGCGTTTTTTTGTTTGGGTTCACATGTTATTTTCCCACTCTAACTTATTTAAACTTCAAATTATAAATATTTGATCAAGTATTACCCAAAAATTATTTAGTAAAAACTAATTAAGCCACTACAATTGTGTGAACCCTCTATGACACGGTTTACTGTGTTGCGATCTGCTTGGTACCTGTTTTTTTCTGCTAACATTTGGTAGTTGTCTCTTGCAAGAGAAGAAAAGAAAGAAATCAAATCCATAACTCAAATAGCTGCTTATAGAAAATAGGTCATATATGATCACAAATAACGCGGTGAAGTGTGACAAATGTGAATTGAGAATAAAGACGTTTGTTTAGTTTTTGTTTATCGAGTGATTAATAATTATTGGGCATTTTTATTAGCAGACTAAAGTAGCTAACAATACTAAACCAATTTGATTTTGGACACCTATAAAAAATTTACCCGAGCAAACAAGTTTCAAATTGAATTTTTGGTTCAATTAATATATCGATAAATTAATAATCTCTATAAATTAATAAAAATTATAGTTTTGGTGTAGTTCCAACATTATTAATTTATAGAGGTTTCACTGTATATCAAATTTCGATTTATCTTCAACGTCGAGTTACTCATATAAAGAAAACAAACATTAATTAGATATGATTTAAATAATATTTAAGTAACTAATTAAGGAACTAGCTATAACTAATCCATGCTTAAATAAAATAGAAAAATTTAGAAGCGTTGATGTTGATCATCATCATGATCTCTGTTAAGCTGATTAAGCAAAACATCAACGAGAGTATCTCTCTTCTGAGCCCTAGCTTCTTCTCTCAGCTGTCTCTCATCCTCTCTCTCCATCCACCTCCTCTCCGCGGCGGCTCTCTCCTCCTCTAGCTCCGCCATTCTCCTCTGCCACTCTTTCTCCCTCTTCTCCTTCTCTCTCGCCTTCATCTCCCATGCATCTCTCCATTCTTTCTCCATCTTCACCGTTTGCCTCATAAAGTCCTCCAACATTTCTTTCAATGTACTACCCGCGGTTTCAGCTTTGCTAATGCCTTTTCCTTTCTTGGCACGTTTTTTTGGATTAGTAGAAGTAATCACTTCTGCATCTTTCTTGTGTGTCTCGACAAAAGACAATAACTCCTCGTTGATGTCTTGATTCAGCTCCTCAACTTCTTCTTCTTCTTCTTCGTCAGATGAAAACTGATTATGTTTTCTCTTGGAAGAAGTTCTTGGTTCTGACCACAACATTCTTTGCATTCTTGCTGTGAAAATCGATTGAATCTCGTTGTAAAATGGGAATTGCTGCGTAGTAGCTTCTGGTTCAGTCGTTTCACACACCTGTCCCATACATATTCAATATGTAAATGTAATATATGTTGTGCACACACAAAGTAAGTATGTGCTTTTCATGCATGTAAAGGTATGACACACTATTAGCATACGCTATACGTTTCTAGCCAAGTGACCAAGTATGTTTTTCATGCATGTAACTTAATATTATGCATGCTACTTTTGTTGCCTTGTACTTAACCTACAACGTATCTACATATGTAGACGTATTCAATTATCATGTGACTAGTAAAACGTTTCTTAATACTTAAGGTCATGCATCCGTTATTTATAACGGTAATTGTGTTTTTTTTGTGGCAATTTATGAACACGAGATATTACTTAATTACTCACCAATTACCATGTGAAATATTAGTAGTGTGAATATGTGATAAACAAAACAAAAAAGGAGATATATAACGGATCAAATGTGAACACAATTAAGCCGTATCATGAAACTCAACATTAATTAAACGCATTAAAGTCTAATCTCTAACTTGTTTCCACTAATGGCATGGTCTAAACAACCTAAGTGATTAGGTTAAACTCATTAATCGAAGTATGTGTAATACATATATAGTTCATCTATACATACACGCATAGACTAGCTAGGCGGTTTCCAATATGTATACTCACCGCAAATGAAAGAATAATTTTTAGAATGATATAGCATACTTCTAACCATGATGCATATACTTGTAATAATGATCATAGAACAACATCAACAGGTGTATATATATATATTTAATTTAGAATATATATATATATATAAAGGGAATAATTAATAGATAGATAGTTGAAGGTAACCTTGTATCTAGCGATGAGGTTCTTCCACTTGCTCTTACACTGTTCCGCGCTCCGAGCAAAACCCTTGTCAGCCATTTTAGCGGCGACGACATCCCAAAGTAGCTTATTACGTTTGGTTTCCATGAAAGTCTGATCAAGCTCTTCTCTTATACCCAAAAGCTCCTTTGTCTCATCTATGCTCCACTGTGGGATTCTCTCACCTTCTCCACCGAGATCCATCGCCGCCGTCGTGCTCAGCGGCGGTGGAGGGAGCTGTTGCTGTTGGATCAAGTGATGAAGCTGATGGTGGTGGTGAAAAGGGTTACGTTGGTCCATTATTGGGATCGAAGTCTTTGTGACGTAAAGAGAATAAGAGGTTTGTTAGGGTTACTTGTAAATAAAGAGAGGCGTCTTTGAAAGAGAGGAGAAGACAGAGGCAGAAGAATATAGATTTTGATTAATTTATAAGGTAGTGTGAAAGAAAGTGTGAAATCATGGAAGTATTTTCCAAAAAAAAATCATTGAAGTATAGTTTTTTGTTTTTTTTCTCTCATTTATTTATAGCATAAGATTTTTAAAAAATAAATGGAATATACTAAGTTTTCTTTTTGAAACACACTGGAAGTTATATAGTTATTTAGCTGAATAAACACGAATATCTCTTTTCATTTAGTGAAGGACACACTTCCGTGATTAGAAAATAAAATAATAATGTTTAAATTTGATTCAAGCAGATAACTAAATAAAGCAAACTATTATCTTCATCTTCTGGAGTTATGAGGTACTTAAAATAGAAACGGATGATTTGCTTCTTTCATTTTTTTCCCCCTCTCGATTCAGGCGGCAACCCAACACTGGGTTAATATTTCGTCACGCTTATGAGTTATGACTTACTTGTATTTATTTCTTTCCTTTTCCCCTGAAACCTCAAAATAAATAATCATTTTGACTTTTAGCTCAATTGACCAATTAGATTTTCTATTTCCACAATTCTCTTATTTGACGTCTCACCAATTTGTTCAAAGCCAAAGTTTGAGCAAAAAAAAAAACAATTTGTTCAAAGCATCTCCAAACTTCATTATACTTTTACTTTACAATAGAGATTAGAATAAAAATCTTTTAATAATACTTTTATTTTTTATTTATTATTAAAGTAAAAATAATTTTACTTTATAAATAAAATAATCTATTTATTTTTTGTTCATTATTTAATTTTTCACTTCAAAACAGAGTACTATTGAAATATAATCAAATTCCATTATATAGCTATTTGCTCTTGAAAAAAAATAGAGTAAAACATTAGAGATGATCTTAATATCAACATATTCAGCTTATGTGAATTAATCTATTAATTCACAAGAATATAATGCCATATTAGATCAATACATATATACTTTTAATGGTTCTGTATAAATTAGCCAAGTGCTTGGTGATAAAATATAGCAAAAGAAAACCAGTGTTGGTTACAATCGGATTTTAACCAACTGTTAGACACCCAAAAATACTAACAATTTATATTTTTCTAAAATATGTCTTTTTAGTTTGGATGCCATAATTGATAGTTTGGGTAGTTTGTCCTATGAACCAACTCTTGATACACATAAAAGTGAATCCACCATATATAAATTCAAGCTTGTAGTAGATAGCAAGTTAATATTATTTGTAAGATATTGGAGCTTGACTCTCTCTTTGATGTGTAAGAAATGTAGTAAATATAATCACACATAATAATAACAATAATAAAAAGGATAGTCAGGGAAGTGGTCCATTATTTCTGACGAACTGTGTTGAAAGTAGTAAAATCTTTAACATGAAATGCGCTAGACTTCGCTTCAACCTGTCATCCCACGTTATTACAAGGGATTAAAATATCTGTGATGGGAGATGTGAGTCGGTTAAAAGATGTGATTTTGGTCTATTTATTCGTCGTTTCAAACCAGCTAAACCGGTTTGATTCACTTTTGCCTTTTTCTTCTTCTTGTGTTTTTATTTTTTAAGATCCGATTACCTTCTCGTTTAGTTCCCAGTGATAGTGATTTTGGATTTTTTTTCAGGTTTTTATTATTCGATGAAAATAACTTCTCTAACTTTCAACTTAGCGCCTAAGACTATGTCCATTGGGAAACTCTTAGAAAAGAATTCTTAGCAGAAATTAAAAATCGATTTTTAATTTCCGCTAAGAACTCCTTTTTAAAAATCTCTCAATAAACATGTTCTAAGATTTTAGATCAACAGTAATTTTAGCTGTTGCGACGTCATTTCGGTTTGGTTCTGGTGGACTTGTCAGATGAGGGTTATTAATTTTTTCCTATTGGTTGTTGGTTTATTAGTGTTAGAGTTATGCCGGTTTGGATAAACAAGTCTATGGTTTGATTTATATTTTTTTTCTTTAATTCTTTTAATTTCCTTTTCTCCATTGACCAAATCTCGAAAGAGAACTCCCGTTGTTAAAAAGTAAGTTTGTGGAAGTTTGATTGCAAAGACATTCCGGATCTACATCCAGAATTGAAGTCCTTAGAACACTTTTCATAACATACTCATCATGGCAATCATATTGAGAGTCACTTTAATTCTACACATTAAGAAAAACAATGAATCCTTATTGATATAATTCATCCATCTCACGCCTCGAAACTTCAGTCCCACCCAAACTGTTGTACACTTCCATTTTTTATCATCGACCAAGTCTATTTTCGAGTGTAGATGAAATACTTTGATGAAACAAAATCTCACAACCACTAACCAAACACCTGGCCGTTAAGGCTTTTTGCACATCAACGATAAGAGTAAAACTAGGAACAAAATAAATTCATAAAAATACTAATATATATATATATATATATGGCTTTTTGCACATCAACGATAAGAGTAAAACTAGGAACAAAATAAATTCATAAAAATACTAATATATATATATATATATATATATATATATAATCAATATATTACATATATTGAAATAGTTTATTTTAATATTATTATATGTTGAAATAGTAATTTAAAAAAGAAAAACTTACGTGTTATATATTTTTATGAAATATAATTACATAATAACAAAATTTGTAACTTAGTAATATAAAAAATTAAAATATAGTTATAGTATGAAATTTAGAAGTGATTAGATACATAATTAGTGGTTAAACTACATTAAAATAGTGTGTTTTCACACTAAAAGTAGATTCATGGATTGAAAATGCTCATGATTTGTACGCTGACAAAGTAACAATCAGTTATTTTATGTCAACATCTTCAGGTGAGAGGGTTGAAAAGATCTTTGGAGGGAATAAAAACGAGAGAGAGAGAGAAACATTGAAAGTGAGAATAATACAAAGATTGAAATCAACAACCACAAAGGAGGTGTTTCTCTCTTCACTCAAATTCGCCGCCATGATTAATCATTTTTGACTTACAAAATTTAACAAGTTTGCTGAAAATTTATTAAATATTATTGTTAGTCAGCTAGAGTTATGGTTTTAAGTAGATCTAAACACGTTTTTGCAACTTCTTTTTATCTTTTTTTCTAACATAAGGTTGGTACAAACCGTTTACACATTTCGTTGACCAACACAAAACATGATAACATTCATTTACAAAAGCTGAAGTAATCTCGTCTGTGTCTATTTTTGCTTTTTATTAGTCTTTGATTCAAGAAAACATTACAATCGCTAATGATACAGTGACATCTTTAATTTAATTCTACAAAATTCATTTGAAATGAAATAAAACAAAATCCTTTAAGAAATGCTACCAATACATGTCGGAGAAAGTTACAATCAGTCTTCTTCTTCTTCTTCTTCTCCAGAAGATTCCTTAGACTTCTCAACTTCCGACCTCTCGTTTTCTGAGGTTGCTGTGTCCTCCATCTTCTCATCATCGGGCTGTCTCTGGCCTGACAATTGAGAATCTGATGTATGGGTGTGGCTCGTTGGTGCTGGAGGAGGATCCGAGTTTGACACTTGGGTGGTCTGACTCATTTCAGACTGCCCCGCACCAATGGGACTGCTCTGAGACTGACTCGTTTCTGACTGCCCCGTACCAATAGGACTGCTTTGAGACTGACTGGCAACAACCTGACTGGTTTCCTGATTATGATCTGTTTCAGAGTGACTCAAAGGTACAGAGACTTGCTGAGACTGGCTCGTTTGCTCTTGTGACTCGCTTGCTTGCTGCTGTCCCTGATTCTCTTGCGTCTCACTCGCTTGCACCTGACACTCTTGTGTCTCACTCGCTTGCGCCTGACTCTCTTGTGTCTCACTCACTTGCACCTGACTCTCTTGTGTCTCATTCACTTGCACCTGACTCTCTTGTGTCTCACTCGCTTGCACTTGACTCGTCTGTGTTCCCTGAGAATCAGGGACAAGTCCAAGAACAGCCAGTGTAGATCTACCCAAAAAAAGAAGAAGAAGATTCATATCTCGTTTGATAAGCAAATGGATTTTCCAAATAGCCGAGGAGCTTTGTTTTAATTCAAATCCGTAGATGATTTAAAAAGAAAAAGAGAGAGGGAAAGGGCCACCTTGGAAGTGAAGACTGAATATCTGGCTGGCTGGCATGTGCGGCCAGAGGAGCTCTTAAGGCAGAGATTTTAGTTAATGCATTCCCCAGCTGAGTTGGAGGAAGCTGGACAAAAAATAAATTTCAATGATCATAAACGCTTTCCTCTTCTTCTTTCTTGCAATTGACAATTAAAGAAAAAAGCATAACGAGAGTATTCTTTACATTACAGCTGAGATTCTTAAAAAACGCATACAAAGCAGATCAGAGAGGAGTTTAAAAATAAAGGATTTTATAAATCCGTACCTGTAGTAAGACCTTGTATGATTGAGGCTGTGTTGACTGTGCACATTTCAAGAATCCTACCCACAGTTTCGGATATTTCCATATCTGAAGCAGCAATGCACATATCAAATCATAAGAGTGAATCAAGAATAGAGAGAGAGAGAGAGCATGACGTTCCAAGAACATTACCGACCTGTTTGCTAACGAGACGAGAAAGGATCTCCAGGATAAAGTCGGACTGGTAGAACATTAAGTTGAAGAGATTATTATTAAGTGAAAATCAAATTGTGCTTTCAAAAAGAGAGACATGTTATGAGCTTTGTTACCAGAGCTGGAAAAGCACCGATAGCCTGTAGAACTGTACGCATGAATAACATTGGCAGTGGAATTTGCTGGACCTGCAGCCAGAAACTCGCCCATGAGCGCAAGAATCCGGAATAAAAAAGAAGCTAAATATCTATGAAAAAAACAAACTGGGTCGGTAAGATGGAGACCGTTACTGTACCAGTTGATTCAGAACGCCGGCTAAAACCTGTTGAGTGAATGTCTGCCTCTGAGCGAAACAGGTATTGCATGCATCTGTCACCTGATAAGAACGTTAAGATAGTGTGTTTGATTGAATAAGCAACCTCCGGGTTGATGATTTTTTTAGGTAAACAAGTTGCGGAGATATCTCCTAATTGTTCATCTATTTGCTGCAATGTTGTAAAGAAAATGGTCGAGACATACCTGTTTAAGCGGTATTCCATCTCTCGCTGGGTCAATGCTATGAATAGCAATTAGAACTTCCGAAGGAGAAAGCACTGGACCAGACTGAGATGATCCCTAAGAACCAAATTCCAGACTGAGAAGATCAACCTTACCTAAGAAACCAAGAAGTAAGCAATGAAAATCTAAATTAGATACCTGCAGGACACGAGAGAGGGCGACTTGGAATTTCTCCATAGGAAGATTGACCATATGGGGGAAAACACGTAGAACCTGAGAGAGAGACAAGTTACAACTTTAGGAGAATAAGAAAACTATAAGCATCAAATAGAAGGGGAAAGCAGATTTACATCGTCTCTTGGCAGGAACGGCAATATTGGGAAAATAATTTCTACATCCTGCAGTTCCATCAAAAATTCAAAACCCAAGGATTAAAAAAATTGACGGAACACTATTAAGGAGTATTCAATGGAACATCCCATCGTCTTCACCTTCATTCTTGTATCAAACAACTTTCTTATAGTATGTATCAACTCTGAAGAAGGCTTAGGCCCCTCAGTAAGGGTTTGAAGAACCTGTCGTCAAGGAGAAACATCAAGGGAAAATTAAAACTACTCACAGCTACTTTTGAAGCCTTTTCACCTATTTACAGCATATACGACAAAGTTGAGAAGAAAAAGATGAAAACCTGCATTAGAAGGTTCTCACTTCCACTTGGTGGGTCTGCTATAATTTTAAGAAGCTCAGATGATGAGCCCATAGTACGAACTAGTATTGGGATATGACGATGGATAGCCTACATATTTAATCAGTGCAAATTAAATAAAAGACAAAAATATATAATACTAATTTGAGAATAGCATGCTCCAGTCTTACCTGCTTAACAGGATCTGATGCATCTTTGTAAATGTTGAACACATGGACAAAAAGGGTGTGCTTCTGAAAATTAAATAATACCGCATAGGAATCGGAATTTTAGCAACATTTAGCTGCAAGCTTAAAGGGTAGAATTGTCATTTAGTAGAAGAAAGGTACAAAAAACACAAGACCTTGGTACATAGAGCAAAATAGAGTGACAAGCAGCGTTGGGCTTCGGTTATTGAAGTTAACGATGTTGCTTCTGAGGACGAATCCATGCCCGCACCACTCATCGGCTGAAAAAAGTTCGTGGCAGATATTTCTTATGAGCGCATCATACATAACTCCAAAAAAATAATTTGCTTTCATGTACAAACAAGTACCTTTACACAATCATTGCTCAATGTTTCAGCATCTCCTCTCTCTGAAGAAATGCAACTCACTACGGAAAATAGCTTGTCCTTTGCAAATTCCTCAATCTGTTGTGTAATGAACGATAAAGAATAGAGCTTGTTTGCCACCTGTATAATATGATATCCATAATTATTAAAGTGGTAACACATCAACAGCGGAATACACTACATCTCAGGTTTTGGGGAAAAAACATACCAGGCGGATTGCTTTCATGCGAATCTCTTCCAAGTGATGAACAGCACTCTTTCATCCAATAAAATTAGAGGAAAAGGGAATAAAATTTAGCGAGATCCATAAAGAAGAAGAATAACACACTTGGCAAACACGAGACCGCAAATACATATAGGAAAAACCGCTAAAGTCAAAAAGAAAGGAGAAAGAACCACAAACACAATGGATGTATAAAAAAAACACTGAAACCTGAATGATGAAAATGTTGGCTGCGCCAAAGAAAAAAAAAATTAATCAGCAAAGAGGTGAGATAGAAGAGACCTGCAAAGCAATCTTCAGGCAGTCATTCCGAATTCCAGGTCTCGTTAAAATCAGACTCCAAACAGCACTGAGGCCTTGAGTAACACGGTCTCCGCTAGGTAAGTCCTTTTCAACCTTGTCACCACTTTCAGGACAGCAAAACGATTCCAACAACTTCAGAACTGATTTTGGCAGAAATGGAGAATCCCCGAGCAATTTACTTAACGATTTATCAGACGGTGGAAAAGAATCTCTAAGTGCTTCAGCCTAGAAGGTAAAGAAATGTTTCTGAGAAATTTCCAAGTAAAAAGTTGATTAAGATTGTTATAAAAAAGTGAATACTTACCACAGCCACCAAGAAACTTTCATATGCAGACGCAGCAGTGGTTGACGAGAAGAAATCTTGTTCTGCTTCTGCCTCCCCGTATAGCCTATAGAGAACCCGCACAGTCAACTCATGTCCCTGAAAACATAAGTGACAATGATCAGATAAAATGGCTTTTGAATCAAGTTGGGATGTCATTCATCATTTTAGAGACTAAGATATAGCAGAGTCGAGCCAGGCTGAGAACCCTTAAAATTAGAAACTCTCCCGGGATACAATCCCCGAGTCAGAATCGAAAACCACCAAAATTGGGGCTTTCGATGCCACCGATTCAATTCTTCACCTTTACAGACAGGAAAACAAATTCTCACCTCATGACTCAAATAATCAGAGAGAATGTGTTCCTGTAACATTTTCCAAGGGTCCAACTCTGAAGGAAACTGCAAAAATGGCAAATGTGACGATCAATTATTATGAGACAGAATGACATCAAACTTCAAATGATCATCTGGCCGACATATTGGTAGCAACTAGGCCGTATTTAACAGGAAAGTATCATAGAAATCAAACAACAAGCAGTAGTACTAGAAACATTCACTTTCTATAAGAACATTAGAGTTGAGGCAAGTGAGGCAAGAAACATGCAGAGGCCGATAAGTCTAAATTTATAAAATAACACTAAAGAAAATTTCCTGCAGAGTAATAACTCATAAGCTGAACTAAGAGAGAGCTAGAAGAGAGTCATCTTCTCAGAACGCTTACAGGAACAAAAAAGACATGTGAAAAAGATAGTTTAGAAAATGACCTCAACTCCCAAGTGAGCAAGAAGAGAAAAGCGAAGTTGTGAGCCACCAGACATGGATACTTGTTTATATGCTTCAACAATGCGCAAAAACACCAGCTTCTGCAAACTGTCTTTCTCTTCATCAGAAAGGTTGACAACAGGTGCTGATATCTTAGGCAAGACAAACTGAGGCGCAGAAGCAAGTGAAGTTGCCGTTGAGGAAACCAAGCTGTTAGAACCTATGCCAGTCGCCTTTGGACTAAACTCCTCAGACTTATCCACTGACACTGATGGAATCACAGCGAGAAGTTCTCCACTGGCACTCGTATCTTGGTTCTTGCTGGCGGCCTCCACATTTGTAGAACCCAATACAGAAGTAACAGGGGCTTCTGATAACACATAACGCTGAGCAGAAGAATCTAGTCCAGGTATACCACTTTCTATATTCCCTCTGTAATCCACATTTGGCGGAAGCTCAATATTGTCCTCTTCACTTACTGAAGAGGCTGATAAGCCACTTGCAAGAACTGCATCTACAGCTATCTGCTGGTCCACATGATTCACACAGATTTCTTCACCTTCCTGCCATTGGTGAGATTTAAATGTGCAATACAATCTTAAAAACTAGGAACCAAAATAAGGAAGAAATGACGCAATAAAATATCACATATAAATACTTCTAATCGAGTAAAGAGCACCCATACATTTTCTGTTTTCGGTATGTGAGCATTTATCAGGGCAGCAACTGGTGGGAATGTAGTTGACAGTGAAAGAACACCAGCCACAAATGATGGTGGATATTTAATTTGGGCATCACTTCCAACTATAGACATGTTCATCACCAGCTCATCGGTGCCATCAGCATAAGAGGAACCATTTAGTAGAATATTATGCATATTAGCCATCACAACATCGGCCAGTAAATCCGCAGAAATACTTGAAATAAGGATCTCTAGAGATCCAATTGCTTTTTCACCCTGGGCAACCAATGCTCCAAACATAGCAACCAGTTGCTGAACAGGTCCAGTATCACTCACTCCTCTGCTATTACTTGGTCCAGTTGAAGTAGAAGTAACCAGAGGTAGAGAGCCAACACTATTACCATTTAATCCTTCAGTAGATTCTCCTGACACACAAGGTGTTATTCTTGATCGTTTTCCAGTCAAAGCATCTCCATTCAGATCAATATCGTATTCTGATCCAGATCTTTTCCTACCAAAGTTACTTTCCGCAACAACAGAACTTGCACAGAGAGAATTCTCTTCCGCTGATACCTGAAACTATAATTTTTTTATTTAAATGTCCGTATCTAAAGTATATATAACCAAAAAAGAAGACGCATGCACACACAACCATAAACATCTAGATTCAATTATAGATGGAAAGAGGAACCAACTACCTTTTTATCCTCTACACTGTTTTTGTCTTGAATGCTTCCGTTAGTCGTGTAAAACAGATCTTCAGCTTTCTCTGCCCGACTGCCACCTTCTATCTCTTTCAGAGCACCGATCAACCGGTCCTTCCACTGGAACAAATTACAGCATAGGGATCAAAATAGTTGAAAACAACTATGAAAAACAACTCCATGGAAAACATACTACTCAACATATACAAGAATGGTCAAACTACTACTAACTGATTAGTAATCACAGGATAGTAAGTAAGCCAGTTCAGTAAAACACACATGATCCATACATCCGAGCGCATTAGCTAACAATCTACAGAAAACTTTTGGGAAGATGAAATACAAAGCATTGGACGATGATCGTTTAGTTGCAGTGACAATGTATACCGCTCGGGATATAGCAAATAATCAATCGTATACGAATGAACTAAATCCTTAGAGGTGACTTAAGCAAAACAATACCGGTGCGGCAGCCGGATGTGTACATTCCAAGCAGGAGAGAAATACAGTCTTGAGGGCAAGATTTGCTGCTGCTGCATGCACTCCTTTGAGAAAGCTTGGGGCATCCAAGCTCAGTAGAACAGGCAGAATTCGTCCACAATATGCAGGACGTTTCTTTGCAACTGATGAAAGACTGTATAAGAAACAGAATCAAATACAGAGGAACTCTTGAGCCATAAGACAAGTTTACATGACATCCTGGATTTCCATATAAACAGAAGATACCAGCAGATTACAAAACACAGTTTTCCCTTAAACACTAGTAACTGTGAGCGAGAACCAAAGCATACTTTCACATTTTACCCGTTCAAATCAAAGCAACTTAGTCCTCACTAGATTGGATGCTCTTTCAGACAATAAAATTCAAATCCATGTCCATAGATAACCAAGATTTTCTAGAAAAATGATCCAAAAGTGTCATAGAAAGAAGCATATACATGTTTTCATGAATTCTATAGAACATTTGACCTGTACCTTCTGCCGAGCTCCAAAGTGACAGAATAATACCAAATGAACTTGCACAAATAGATGCATTCAACAAACAACTCACCTATTGATAAGAAAAACAATGGTGGAGCTATTTAGAGATTTTGCAGCAGGGTGCCTAAGCTGATCAAGCAGTAAAGCTAATTTCTTGCTGGCCTCAATCGACAAGTCTCCGATATTCAAAACAGGATGCCCACCACGAAGAATAGATATATTAAAATCCGCTTGAATTCCTTCAGGACAGGTAACTTAAATTGTATAAGCAAACTGGTTTACTAATAAAAAACAAGAAAAATTCTTGTTCCACGTATTGAGCGAATAGAAGATCCATAAAAGAAATACCTTCATGAGAAGGAGACTCCAAAGAGACGTTAGGGTCAGGTGTATACAAAAGAATAAGCGCTTCCACAAATTTCATAGCGCATAACTTTACACCACTGTTTCCTTGCTAATATACAAATCACAAGAAAGAAAAAAAAACTGGAATCAGAAAGGATGATCAATAAAAGAAATCATGGGGGAGATTAGAGAAATCATTTATTTCCCACCTTGAAAGCCACAGAGCATATTTCATCCTTGAACTTAAGCATACATGTCCAGGAAGATTGAAGAAGCTCATCCAACTCACTAGAATGCAAACCCTAGAACCAAAGAAAAAAAAGATAGTCAAATAAGAAGGGATTTACATACGAAATGGAGGACGAACAAGTCACATATGCAGAACACACAGAAAGAAAAAAAAAAAAAAAACCTGAAGTGCAAATTTTTGGAGGGTAGAACGGAATAAAGCAGATGCAGAAGCGATGACCTGCCTGACCACAGCTGGTGTGTCATCTTGGAGAGACTTGATAAAAAGGGGGACTATCTCAGGTAATAATTCCACATAGTTCAAACCAATTTCACCAAGAATCCTGCATTTTTAGATATAGCATAAGAGGAGCACGTGTTTGATTATACACTAGTCCCAATAGAATCCTAATTATAATCACTCCCTCAAGTAGCAACAAGTAGATATCATATCTCTGACGAATCCAATAGTGTTTCACCATTCTAGATTCAAACAATGGACAAACCTAACCGGAAAAGGGGTTTACACGGAGGCTTACTCGGCGACAAACTTGCGAACAGCACCGAATTGATCGGAGAGAAGATCGAAAAGGAGAGGAAGAAGCTCGATGGGGAAAGCGGAGGCATCTCCTTTCAAATTCAGACGCAAATTACGCAACCGGTGCAGCTTCGGAGGCAATTCCGTGGCTGATTTGGCGGATCTCGCGAGACCTTGAAGCTTATACGAAGCCATGATGGTTCCCACCATTATCGACGGGTCGAACAATTATATATAACTTGCCTCCTAGACCTTCGATGGTAAATCGATGCACATATCCCTATTCCGTAGGGTTTAGAGAGACAACAGGGACGATGGACGGAGAAGAAGATTCGCTTTTATTTCTGCTACCAACTGCTTTCTTCTTTTCGCATCTTTCCAAACTAGAGACGGCTATTACGACGTCGTTTAACTAAATTAAGAAATTGCGGATAAGAGCTATTTGGGCCGAGAAACAAGCCCATTTCTAATGATAACGCATGTAAAGGGCCAGATAACCTAACTGGCTTTTATCACTTTTATATTTCCCCCTGCCTTTTTTTGTGGTTACATGATATTATCTTTTCTCTGTTAGGCTTATAGCGATGCTTGAGACCACAGATTGATATAAGAACTAGAGGCCCCAGGAAAACCAAATTCAATACCAAACTATGAGTAAGACTCTCCTTAAGCTGAACAACAGGTTCCCACAAGCTCAATATCAATGGCCATTTTAAAAACAAACAACAGATGAAGAGAGTACATTATTCTTATTATTATAACTGACAACTTGTTCTTGCAAATAGAAGAAGTCGATTACAATCACTACCAAAGATTATAAGAAAAAACACAAAGGGATACATAAACTATCAAATATCATCTTTCTGTTTTTGGAGATTACTGCAAAATGGTCTGAAACCATTCATTTCACTCAGAGCGATTAGCAAACCTCTCAACCTTATCGTCGTTGAGATTAATCCCAACCATCGCTTCTCCAAGCCCACAGCTCACCTCCACCAGCATCTCCGGATCACTATAATGAGTCACAGCCTGAACAATCGCCCGAGCGCGACGAGCAGGGTCACCGCTCTTGAAAATACCAGAACCCACGAACACACCGTCGCATCCAAGCTGCATCATCAGAGCCGCATCTGCCGGAGTAGCAACTCCACCGGCAGCGAACTGAACAACAGGGAGACGACCAAGCTGTTTGGTCTGCATCACGAGATCGTAAGGAGCCGCTAGCTTCTTAGCGAAAGTGAAAACCTCGTCATCATCCATATTCCTTAAAACCCTAATGTCACCCATAACAGACCTCACATGCCTCACAGCCTCCACAATATTCCCAGTTCCCGCCTCACCTTTCGTCCTAATCATCGCCGCGCCTTCTCGGATCCTCCTCAGCGCCTCGCCAAGATTCCGGCAACCGCAGACGAACGGGATCCGGAAATTATGCTTGTTGATGTGGTGATCTTCGTCGGCGAGAGTCAACACCTCGCTCTCGTCGATGTAATCGATTCCGATTGCTTCGAGGATCTGCGCCTCGACGAAATGACCAATCCTAGCTTTAGCCATCACCGGAATCGTAACGGCCTGCTTGATATCCTTAATCATCTGGGGATCGCTCATCCGCGCAACGCCACCCTGAGCGCGGATGTCGGCGGGAACACGCTCCAGAGCCATGACGGCGCAAGCACCTGCTTCCTCCGCGATGCGAGCCTGGTCGGCGTTGACGACGTCCATGATAACTCCGCCGCGGAGCATCTGAGCCAAACCGACCTTAACGGAGAAGGGAGATTTCTTCGCCTCCGTTATAGCGCCGTTACCGTACACCGCCACCACGCCGGTTCCTTCCATTATCGGAACAGAGAGAGAGAGAACAAAGTTTAGTGGAGGAAAGGAAATGAAAGAAGATTGATTGGTGAATCGATTTCTGGCCCATCCTTGGCTATCTTGGACTCTCCTTTATACTGAAAAAAAGTTTGTGATAAACGTAATAAAAAAAAAAAAAATTAAAATAGTATTATAGTCCCATTTTCATTGGCTATGATCGGGCGGTCCAGATTAACAACACGCGACTTCGATTTTCGGGTTAACACACATGTTTAGTGGAGTTATAGTGACAGTAGAGTTTGATAATTTAGTCACGTCGTTTTAGCTAAATATTAACATGCAGCGCCCCTACCTATAACATAGGATAAATTCGACTATGTTATACACCATAGACAAACAAATAGTTTTTGAATAATATACAAGAGTATGACGATTTACCATGGATTGCTCTGCATAAATCAGTAATGTATGAACAATCCAAATTGGGTTTATAATTAATTTTAACCAAGTATATTTATATTATGGAAAAAGAAATCATCTGACAACAAGAAATGTAACTGGACCTCGTAGAATCCACGACTGTAGCTCTAGTCCCCATTAATTGCTGCATAAAAAGACAATGAGAAGAAGAAAAATGATGGCAGAAAATGACTTGCACGCTTTTAAAAATATTGATGGAAAGCATCTTTTCTTCACAACATCTTTAAACTTCTTTACTTGAACAATCGATAGCCAAGTAAACAAAATTATAGTATTTCTGTTACCTTATAATTTGAAATAATATTATTACAATAATTATAAATATCAGAGAAAAAGCTGCTTGCGACGATAGAATTAGAAAAATAAATAAATAGGCGGCTGAGGATGAAAAGGAATGGCCGCCTCTTGTTTGCAATCAGTAGATATTTCCACTCACTCGACTAGGCGGCCCAACACTCCCAACTTGGCATTGTGACTACTACTCGACTGCAATGATGACGATTACATAAAGGTCGAAACTATATTTGACTACTTTTTTATAACGGGATTTCAAATATTACATTCATTCCTTTTGTTGATTTTGATCGTCGCAATAATACAAGGGTAATGGTAGCTAAAGATTAGTGTAGAAACAATCAAATCATATAAATAGGCATGCGACACCCGAACCAAACTTGAACCGATCCGAGATTTTGTACAGTTAGAGCATCTCCAACCCTACTGCAAAAATTAACTGCAAAATAGAGTAAAAAATGCAGTTATGAATAAACGCATGACAAACAAAAAATACAGTTACTTTTTGGAATAGAGTTGAAGATGCTCTTAGGCGCACTGAAATTTTGTGCGAAACCCACTTGGTAAGTGCCACGTCGGTCTCTGGTATATACATTTCTAATATATCATCTCATCAGTGTGGTGGACAATTTTGTTATGTATGCAAAAACAAACAAATGGTGAACAATTTGAGAAAGCAAAAAAAAAAATCCTAAAAAAACTCTTCAAACCAAAATGATTACAAAACCACCAAGAGGTTTGTTCAAGTCACTGAGTTAGAGTACACAGACAGAAACACACTAGTATCATTTGCTGCTCCACGCTATTTTCTTAGTTTCCCCTACAGGTTTCACTTCTCTACAAAGCATATACCATCCCAAACCTCTTCTTTCTTCCAAACACTTAAATCGTTTGTCCCTCGACTTGACTAGACGGGCACACGCTTGCCCCGATACTTGTCAAAGAACTGTTGCATCAAATACGAGACAATCAACAACATAAGTTAATATAATAACAAGCGGAATATGCAAACAGAGTTGGATAGAAACTTAGAAAAAAAGACTAGCCTAGAACTAAGTCAAGATGATTCAGCAGAAACAATTGAATAAGTTTTCATTTGAAAACTGGAAGAAACATACGGATCTTATATATGGTAGCTGAATGATCGATCCGAGAACAGGAATCTTTTGTACGAAAACTGCCAAGGTTGGCCAGAAGCCGCTGAAACATGGAAACACTGTTAGTAAACTGTCTATGCAACACCAGTAAAGAATTCTTATAAGAAGAAGTAAAAGGGGGACCTGAAGAGTACAAAAAAGCCATAGGTCTCAAGCATCATTCCAAGGACAGGCCATCCAAGGACAACAAAGAAGAAGCCGGTCCCAAAAGATATGGTTCCCTGAGTGGCAACACACATATTAAAGAAGAAACAACCAGAAAATAAAATACTAACTAGGATAAGTCATAAGCGAGAGAAATAGAAAACCTTATAGTTCTGACGCTTGGTGAAAAACTGCATGGTAGACTTGAGGCCAATGGTTAGACTAACCCCAGAGATGAAGAGAATCTGGAAAAGAAAAGAAACTGAGTGATCAGTAACAGTTGGGGAAATAGCAAATGATATATAAAGTTGAGAGGTAACTAACATTTCCCATGGCGAGTAATCCCTTATCAAAGACAAACATGATTCCCAAAAAGGAGAAAAAAACGCCAAATGCTGTCAGCCCTAACCCAATCTCTGTTGCATAACAAAACGATTTAAGTAAGCAAGATATTGACATAGCATATAACACATTCAATGATCCACTCTGGCTCAAGTAACATAGCAAGAAAACATACTTTTCCGGTCATTCATCTCAAAGGACATCATTGTGGGCTGCTTGCTTCTTCAACCTTTCGCTGCCACATGACAAAAAAAAAAAAAAGAACAAGCCGAAACTCAGGCAAAGTAGGACAAATAGGGTATACAAATGTGCCCATGGCTTCGTCAAGACTGTTATAGATAGCGTGATCCAAAGGGTAAACGTAAAAACGTCGACTAGAAAGACAGCTTTACGGAATCAAACGAACATAGCGAGAATATATGCTTGATTAATGGAAAAACAGTGTATTACCCAAACAATAGACAGGTTCAACTAATACCTGTAACCGATCTAATGTTAAAGGATTCTAAAAGAGACGAGGATCCGGAATGAGTGATGGTGAAGAGGAGGGAGGATGGGTCCTGTAGTAACTCACAGATCTATAAGTAGAACCTAGCACGCAGATGATCCGATCAGGCAAATTCTAAGTGGGGGATTAGTAATAGATCAGGCGAAGAGAGAAGGGGAAACCTGACACGAATTGGACGCAGAGAAGCAGAGGTCACCGATTTGTTGTTACCGGAAAAGAGGAATAACTACTGTGAGATTTACTATAACACGCCGGCCCATCTGTCATCAGCGACGGTATTCTCGTAATTATAACCGTATTATGCGAGGGTATATGAGTAAATCTACGTATAAACTCAAAACTAGACATGGACATTTCGAGTATCGGTTCGGTTCGGTTCGGATATTTCGGATATTGGGTAATTCGGATAGAGAGTTAAAAGATTCATTTATTACTTGACTATTTTGAATTCGGTTTCGGTTCGGGTAGTTTTGAATTCGGTTCAGTTCGAATAATAAAGTTAGGAACCGAAAATACCTAAAAAAAAAATCGATTCTCATTCTGTTCGGATTCCTTTATTTCTGGTAGTTTGGCTAATCCATGGGTAATTCACGTTCGTCCAGCAAAGTGCAAGCTAAATGGTCAGTCTCTTTTTTTCTTACTTTGTTATCACACAACTCACACCAAAAGAGTCTTATCATCATTACTCTCTCTTTTACCACTAGGAGAAGAGTCTGATCTGCTACCCTTGCCGGTGTTCTTAATGAGCTGGAGACGAAGAATCGGGAAAGAAGACGAGTCTTTAGAGCATCTATATGGAATAATGCCTTTTTTGTTTGTTCATGACTGCATTTTTTACTGCATTTTGCAGTAAATTATGCAGTTGGGTTGGAGATGCTCTTATTCTTTACTGGTTATTCTTTACTGGTTGCCAAGAAGCTGGCCTCGACGTGAAACATCTTGGAAACCGAGTTTATTGCATCAAGCCTTAGAGAAACCAACCTCTGAAGAATACGTTACTGTCTCTACTCCGCATCCGCAGTATAGTTTGGCTCTGAAATTAGTGTTATGTTTGTTACTCTTCAAAGTTAATGAGATACTGTTGTAAGGATCATTTCATCAGTTAGTTTGCGTCGCTTCTCGTTTAGATTGAACCTTTTTAACAAACGTATGTGTAACTAAGCAATGACCATAATGTATGTATGTGTAAACTGAATCCGCAGGCCTACATATAACTAAGCAATGACCATAATGTATGTGTAAAGAATCGCGTTACAGCACTTTTAAAAAGAATCAAATCAATAAACGATGAAACCAAAATAATGTATATATACACACATAAGAAGTGGTATTTAGGAGCAATCAAGACACACAATCAAACCATTCTCGTTACACAACAAACACTGAACCCTGGAACCATCACTAGAGACAATCCTTCGGCTACCTCTGCACCCATCACACATCAAAAACCTAAACCCATCGCACCTCCTGCAAGGTGTATTATCTCCAGCGATTGGAACCCCCTCAAACAAAGCCCTGAACTCACCTCGCTCGTGCAGACCCAACACACTTTGAGCTCCGCCGATGCACCTCCCCTTCACGAACAGAACCGGAGGCAAAACCTCTGTCTCCTCCGATGTTGCTGAAATTCTCCGAAGCTCTTCCCTGTACTGCATGTGCATCGACACATCCCTCTCGTAGTACTTAACCTTAAAGCTATCGAGCAGGAAGCGGATCATGTTGCAGTCGTCGAAGGTTTTCCTTATTCCCCTGAGAGACGTTGTGTAGAATACAACAGACTCCTCTCCTCCAGGAGGACACCGTTCCTCAAATCTCAGTAGCGGTTCTTCTTCGGCGATAGCGTTTACAATGCGAATGCCTTGTTCGTAAACAGGAGGAAGAGTGTCCTCGATGCTCTCTTTCTCCATTCCGCTTTCATCGGCTGGAAAGACGATGACGTCATCATCAACATCGGGTTCTTCTGTGGATAGATCGTTGATTCTCCTAAAGCATCCCACAGCTAATTCGAACGCTTCGAGCAGCTTCGGATCGAAAAGTGTGATGGAATTCAATTCAGGTCTTCTAAACCCAGACCCCAAGCTCTTTCTCACCTTATCTCTTTGATCAGAAGATCCACAAGCAACCGCCGTTTTGCTATCTATCGGAATTTGATTCACCAGTGGACGGATATTCTCATCGTTTTCGGCGGCGATATGAGGGGATCTCCAGATAATAGAAGAAGCTGCTGTAATCTGGGGAATAGGATTTGATATCTTTGGAAGAAACTCATCGGCAGCTGAAAGCACGTGCTGCAGAATTCGATCCTGATTCAGATACTCTCCGGCTGCTTTCATCGATTTCAACTTCTTTGCAAACTTCATCCTCGATGACTTCATCTCCTCCTGCACCGGAGATCACAACTGTATTAAAATTGGGGAAAAATCGCAGAATGACCAAATAGGTTAAAAGAAAAAATAAAAGTGTTCAGGTTAATGATTCAATTTTAATCCTAACGGCTAGAAAAGACGGTCGCTACTTTTTCTCGGGGGAAAACAAACGAGAGAGACGGATACAGTACGGTTAGGTGCACTGAGATTTTGTGGGAAACCACCCAGTTGGTAAGTGCCACGTTGGTGGTCTCTGATTTAACAATGCACGTTTCAAAGAGAGCCTCTAATATATTATCTCATTAGTGTGGTGGACAATTTTGTTATGTATGCAAAAACAAACAAATGTGTGAAGAATTTGAGAAAGCAAAAAAAAACTCTAAAGAAACTCTTTAAACCAAAATGATTACAAAACCACCAAGAGGTTTGTTCAAGTCACTGAGTTAGAGTACACAGACAGAAACACACAGCTTCAAGTCGTATCATTTGCTTTCTCCTACGGGTTTCACTTCTCTACAAAGCATATACCATCCCAAACCTCTTCTTTCTTCCAAACACTTGAATCGTTCGTCTCTCGAGTTTGACTAGACGGGCACACGTTTGCCCCGGTACTTGTCAAATAACTGTTGCATCACCAATCAACAACATTAACAAGCGGAATATGGAAACAGAGTTGGATAGAAACTTAGAAAAACACTGGCCTATAACTAAGTCAAGATGATTCAGCAGAAATAATTGAATAAGTTTTCATTTGCAAATTGGAAGAAACATACGGATCTTATATACGGTAGCTGAATGATCCAACCGAGAACAGGTATCTTTTGTACGAAAACTGCCAAGGTTGGCCAGAAGCCGCTGAAACATGGAAACACTGTTACTAACTATCTACGCAGCACCAGTAAATAATATAAGAAGAAGTAAACAGAGACCTGAAGAGAACAAAAAAGCCATAGGTCTCAAGCATCATTCCAAGGACAGGCCATCCAAGGATTACAAAGAAGAAGCCTGTCCCAAAAGATATGGTTCCCTGAGTGGAAAACACATATTAAAGAAGAAACAACCAGAAAATAAAATAGTAACTAGGAATAAGCGAGAGAAATAGAAAACCTTATAGTTCTGACGCTTGGTGAAGAACTGCATGGTAGACTTGAGGCCAATGGTTAGACTAACCCCAGAGATGAAGAGAATCTGGAAGAAGGGCAGAAAACAAACTGGGTGCTCAGTAACAGTTGGGGAAAAGCAAATGATATTGAGTTGAGAGGAACTTACATTTCCCATGGCAAGTAATCCCTTATCAAAGACAAACATGATTCCCAAAAAGGAGAAAAAAACGCCGAACGCTGTCAGCCCTAACCCAATTTCTGTTGCATAACCAAACGATTTAAGTAGCAACATAAATTGACAAATTCAATGATCCACTCTCGCTCAAGTAACATAGCAAAAAAATAAATACAAAATGTAGACATACTTTTCCGGTCATTCATCTCGAAGGACATCATTGTGGGCTGCTTGCTTCTTCAACCTTTCGCTGCCACATGACAAAAGAAAAAAGAACAAGCCGAAACTCAGGCAAAGTAGGACAAATTGGGTATACAAATGTTCCCATGGCTTTGTCAAGACTTATCAGATACGAACATAGCGTGATCCAAAAGGGTAAACGTAAAAACGTCGTCTAGAAAGACAGCTTTACGGAATCAAACGAACATATATGCTTGTTCAATAGAAAATAGTGTATACCCAAACAATAGTCGGGTTTAACTAATACCTATAACCGATCTAATGTTAAGGATTCTAAAAGAAAATGCAGAGATTGAAGAGAGACGAGGATCCGGAAACCGGAATGAATGATGGTGAAGAGGAGGGAGGATGGGTCGTAGTAACTCACAGATCTATAAGTAGAACCTAGCACGCAGATGGTCTGATCAGATCAGGCGAAGAGAGAAGGAAACCTGATAGGGAGACACGAATTGGACGCAGAGAGAGAAGAGGTCACCGATTTATTGTTACCGGAAAAGCACCCCTGATATACTAGGAACCACTGTGAAATTACTATAACACCCAGGCCCATCTTTCATCAACGACCGTATTCTCGTAATTATGATAATATTAGCGAGGGTATATGAGTAAATCTCCATATTAACTCAAAACTCCTCCAGTCACACCGAGTCTGGTTTTCGAGATAGCCAAAATCCCCAATTTCAATTTCTCTCGTAATGGATATAGCTCTCTTCTCGCCGTCCTCCCTCTTCGCCGACGACGATGACTCCTCGGATGGAGAGACGAGCGAGAGCTTCGTTGATAGGAATCACCAGTTTCCTGGAATGGTACGCTCCCTCCCTCTCCTTTGATTCCCGGTTTTGTGTTTTATTCTTTTTCAAAGAGTGAGTGACTGAGACCTGATTCTGAGGGTTTTACTCTAAAATCATGTTGGGTGTAGTAAGTTTAGCTGTGACGGCTGTCTATCTCTCTGAGTAGTAACAAATAAATGTTTGGAAACAGGAATTGCATATCCGAGAATTCGGATTCCACCAGCTGAATGCAAACTTGCTGTGGCCAGGTACATTCGCCTTTGCTGATTGGTTAGTCCAACATCCCCACTTTATCCATAACCGCCGTTGTCTCGAGATTGGAAGGTATAGATACTTACTTCCCCTCCTTTCATTCTCTTTTGATTGCTCTTAAACTGAGCTTCTTTTCTTTCTTTTTTTCCTTTTGACAGTGGCACGGGTGCTCTAGCTATTTTCCTTAACAAGGAGTTTAATCTCGACATAACTACTTCAGACTACGATGACCAGGAGATTCAAGACAACATTGCTCATAACTGTATTGCTAACAACATAACCCCTTCTCTCCCTCATATCAAGCGTCAGTGACCCACCCACACCATTCTTTATCTTCTTCTTCTTTTTTCTTGTCTTGTCACTTTGACATTCTTCTTGTCTACTACTATGGCAGATACATGGGGAGATGAATTTCCAACCTCAGTACCAGATTGGGATTTGATCATTGCCAGTGATATCCTTCTTTGTATACTCCCAACTCTTTTCTTTTCCTTTGGTTTATCTGAACTCATGTTCATTCTTTTTTTTCCTTTTTTTGTTTTTCAATTTGCAGATGTGAAACAGTACCCAAACTTGATAAAGTCTCTCTCTTTTCTTCTCAAGTCCTACAAACCAAAAGACACCAATGCCGTTCGTCCAGCAGAGTGCAAGCTAAATGGTCAGTCTCCTTTTTTCTTACTTTGTTATCACAACTCACACCAAAAGAGTCTTATCATTACTCTCTCTTTTACCACTAGGAGAAGAGTCTGATCTGCTACCCTTGCCGGTGTTCTTAATGAGCTGGAGACGAAGAATCGGGAAAGAAGATGAGTCTTTATTCTTTATTGGTTGCCAAGAAGCTGGCCTCGACGTGAAACATCTTGGAAACCGAGTTTATTGCATCAATCTTAGAGAAACCAAGCTCTGAAGAATACGTTACTGTCTACTCCTCATCCGCAGATTGTTTTGGCTCTGAAATTCGTGTTATGTTTGTTACTCTTCAAAGTTAGATATTGTTTGTAAGGATCATTTCATCAGTTAGTTTTTTTATCAAGCGTTTCGCTTATGATTTAAGAATATGATTTGACAAAAGAAAAAAAAAAGAAGTTTCAACGGATGTTTGATTTCCGGTTCGTTCCGGTTTAAGGATTAGCTTTATAAACCTCACTGTCCGCTTTGTCAAACTGAAGTGGAGCGTTGGTCTCTGTACTCAAATTCGATCGATTGATTCAATTTCCTGGCAACAAATTAGGGTTTTAGGAGCTTGAGAAAAGATGGAATCATCCGAGTGCAATTTAGGGAATCTAGAAACTCTGTCAGACGATGCGATTGTGGAAATCACAGAAAGCTACGGTGGATTTTTCACTTCCGTGGAGTCACTCATTGCCGGAGATTCCTCAGTCGAGCAAGAGTTGGTGTCTCATGTCTCTACTCTCTGCAAGTACGACGGCCTTGCTTCACTTGTTCGTGACCACTTTCTCACATCTCTCCAGGTATTTTGTAGATCCTTTAGCTTCCCGATTTGGAGAGTGAGATTGATTCTTCTTGACTTTTGTTTCAGCAAGCTTTTGACAAGAGGGGTGCATCCACTTTTTGGCTTCATTTTGATGATTTTCGTGATAAGAAACACACTGTAAGCCTTTTTTGCTTGATACATTTTTTTCATTTTTTCGATTTTAGCTTAAAGAAGACAGATGATTTTCGACAGGATTACGGAGAAGAGATTCACCAAGCCTTGTGTAGAGCTTTAGAAGAAATTTCTATAGAGAAGCAGTATCATGAGAAGTGTCTGTCCATACTCGTTCATGCTTTGGAAGAAAGCCATAACTCTGATGCCGAAAGAGTTCAACTTTTTTCAAGATTCCGCTCAATGTTGTCTTCAACTTTAATGACTTCTCTTCCTCACCATTTTCCTGGTATTCTCATTTGATTTTCTTGGAGTTTGTTTGTTTTATTTATTATCTTTGCCACTTCAAGTATTCTCATATATTTCTTCCTTTCTTTATTATGATGTCCTTTTAGAAATACTCCACTGGTACTTTAAGGAAAAGCTCGAGGAGCTAAGCGCAATCATGAATGAAGAAGAAGAAGAAGAAGAGCAGCTCGAGAGTGATGATGGCATGGATTTGGACGATAAGAAGCTGAGATCTAAAATTGGAGATATGGATGTTGATCAAGGCTTTTCTAGACATGACGAGTTGGTGAAGAGCATTGGGAAGGTGGTCCGTGACCTTAGAAGTATTGGTTTCACTTCTATGGCTGAAAACGCCTATGCTTCTGCAATCTTCTTGCTTCTCAAGGTACACTTACTTTTGTGCATATGCCTCACTTGAGACTTAGGCTTTGTTTGACAATGTGTGTCCATCTCCAGGCGAAAGTGCATGATCTGGCTGGTGATGATTACAGGACTTCTGTTTTGGGATCAATAAAAGAATGGATTCAGGTAGGCTCACTGTACCATCATCATCGTCAGATTGTTTTGGTTATTTGAAGATTCCTGACATTTGAAGTCTCTTTTCAGACAGTCCCTCTTCAGTTCCTTAATGCGCTTCTTTCTTATCTTGGTGATTCCGTAAGTTCCGGTACCACATCGTCTGGCCTCACGTCGCCTCTGGCTTGTTGTCTATCTCCAACCTTTTCCAAAGTGGTGACTCCTTCCGAAGGAATCGTTAGGTGGAAATTACGGCTTGAATATTTTGCGTATGAGACACTGCAAGATTTAAGAATAGCCAAACTGTTTGAGATAATCGTTGATTATCCTGAGAGGTTTATTTCTCCCCACATCTCTCACTTTTTCAAATAGTGCATCTCTGATGGAAAATTTGGTTGATGTAACAGTTCTCCTGCTATTGAAGACTTAAAACAGTGTCTTGAATATACTGGACAGCATTCTAAGCTAGTCGAGTCTTTTATTTCTTCGCTGAAATATCGTCTGCTCACTGCGGGTGCCTCAACCAATGATATATTGCATCAGTATGTGTCGACCATTAAAGCCCTCAGAGCAATAGACCCAGCTGGTGTGTTTCTGGAAGCAGTGGGTGAACCAATCAAAGACTATTTACGTGGACGGAAAGATACCATTAAATGTATTGTCACTATGCTTACGGATGGAAGCGGAGGGAATGCAAATGGTTCCGGAAACCCTGGGGATAGTCTTCTTGAAGAGTTGATGAGGGATGAAGAAAGTCAAGAGAATGTTGGTTTTGATGATGATTTCCACAGTGATGATAAGCAAGCCTGGATCAATGCTTCTCGGTATCTTTTCTTTTCTTTGTTTATCATCTTTTTTGCAATGGCATTGGATTTTGTCTTTAACTTATCAGTAATCTGCTTTTGTCCTCCTCAGGTGGGAACCAGACCCGGTCGAGGCTGATCCTCTAAAAGGTAGCCTCAGTCAGAGGAAGGTGGACATACTGGGAATGCTTGTTGATATAATTGGATCTAAAGAGCAGCTAGTAAATGAATATCGTGTTATGCTCGCTGAGAAGCTTCTCAACAAGATTGATTATGACATTGACACTGAGATACGCACTGTCGAGCTTCTCAAGGCAATCTCCATTTTTACTCAACTCTATAGTTGAAATTGCTTAACTATTTGGTTTATTTCTACAGTGTTGGATCTGACTTCTTGTTATGCCAAATAGATACATTTTGGAGAAGCCAGTATGCAAAGATGTGAGATAATGCTGAACGACTTGATTGATTCTAAGAGGGTGAACACTAACATTAAAAAGGCATCTCAAACTGGTTAGATTTCTCAACTCTTCTCAATATTACAGCTGCAAAGTAGTTTCCTGTCTGAATTATATCTGCTTGTTGTTTAGGCACTGAGTTAGGAGAGAGTGAGCTGTCTGTTGATATTCTTACCTCGACGATACTTTCAACAAACTTCTGGCCACCAATTCAGGTTCTTCCCTATGATTTTGCATCCATTATATGAAGGGTATAGACTATTGTGATTGCTTCCATTCACTGAACTGGAAAAGGGAATTTCAGGATGAGCCTCTGGTGTTACCTGGACCTATTGACAAGCTGCTGTCAGATTATTCCAATCGATATCACGAGATCAAGACCCCTCGTAAACTACTCTGGAAGAAAAATCTTGGCACTGTCAAGGTAGTTTTTTTTTGTTTTGTACATGCTTTAGTAGTGAATAATAATGATACGTGTTTTGGTTGGAGTACCGGAGAAAGCAGATACTGACAAATGTAACTCTCTCTCTGAAATGGCTTTTGTTGAACTCTAGTTGGAGTTGCAATTTGAAGACAGAGCTATGCAGTTTACAGTCTCTCCCACACATGCAGCCATTATAATGCAGTTTCAAGAAAAGAAAAGGTAACTAAGCAACAAGAGTCAAATCATTATAGAAAAAAAAATTCTCAGCCAATGTTACTGATGAAATCATGTAAGTTTTTTTTTTCAGTTGGAACTCTATAGATCTTGCTGCAGCCACTGGGATACCCATTGATGTATTAAACAGAAGAGTGAACCTGTGGATAAGCAAGGTACATAGTTTGATAAAAAAAAAAGAAAGCATTTCATTTGGAGAAAGGAAGAGCTAACTTGTCCTGAACTTTTAGGGAGTTTTGAGAGAAACAAGAGGAAGAGGAGAGTCAAATGGGAATGTGTATACGCTAGTTGAATCCATGACTGATTCTGGGAAAAACGAAAGCGAGGAGCTTTTGGGAGGTGATGAAGAGAGTGAAAGATCGATCGCCTCTGTGGAAGACCAACTTCGCAAAGAAATGACGATATACGAGGTAGTATTAAGTGAACTTTTTTCATATTCTGTTAATCATCATTTTCGTAACTAAAATCTGAAAACTATTTATGTTTAATCAGAAATTCATCATGGGAATGCTCACAAATTTTGGAAGCATGGCACTAGAACGAATCCATAACACGCTAAAGGTATGTAATAATAATCAAAGGGCAAATAGAACCTCTCTATTCACACTAACTATGCATGCAACGTTGTTGTCTTTGATTAAATGATGATCATGTTTGGTGTAGATGTTCTGTGTAGCGGATCCATCATACGACAAGTCACTGCAACAGTTACAGAGCTTTCTTTCAGGGTTGGTATCTGAAGAGAAACTAGAGTTTAGAGATGGAATGTATTTGCTAAAGAAGTAGTTAGAACAAACGCTTGGTACATTGTGTTATTGACCGACTGGAAGAGTTCTGTTTTCTTTTCCATATCTTTCTTTATTAAGAAGGCGACAAGAAATCATTTTATAATTGATATTATAATGAGATGTTCGAAGGCCTAAGAAGTGTTATTAACAAGAATGCCACCTCCGGATACAATTTATACATTGGACTCCTCCACTTCTGTTCTGTGCAATAAAAATCATTTTATAATTGAAATTTTCATTATTTAATTGAGATGTTCGAAGGCCCAACTGACCCA
Source organism: Sinapis alba (assembly GCA_012274485.2). NCBI lineage: Eukaryota > Viridiplantae > Streptophyta > Magnoliopsida > Brassicales > Brassicaceae > Sinapis > Sinapis alba. The sequence continues at coordinate 185,000 of MU105735.1, read as the reverse complement.
CTAATTTGACTGATTCCACTTGTGGGCCCCAATAAGAAGTGTTATTAACAAGTGCCACCACCGGAGACAATTTATACATTGGACTCCTTTTCCACTTCTGTTCTGACCAAAAAAAGAAGGAAAAAAAGAAACAGAGATATGGGAGAAGAGAAATCACAACTTCTCTTCCGTACTATCCCTTCGCTCAGGACCTCTGATTTCTCTCTCACCGACGAACCTTCATGGAATCGCCGGAGAGGTGGCGGCGGTTTGAGCAATTTCGCGTCCTTATCAGTGGCGGTTAGGAGAGATCGGAGAGAATCCGGTAGAGCATTCGCGTCCGTTTCGGTGGTGATTCCCAAAGAAGATGACGCATTCGCGCCTACTTCGGCTCAGCTAATGAAAAACCCAGTCGCTCTTTTGTCCTTTGTACCGAAAGACGCCGCGCTGTTTTTCGCAGGAGCGTTCGCCGGAGCCGCCGCGAAGTCAGTGACGGCACCGCTTGACCGTATAAAGCTCCTTATGCAGGTAGGTGGTAGCCCCTCTCTCTCTCTCTCTCTCTCTCTCAACAACTTCAAGTTTTTGTATCGCACGTGTTTTGCTCTCTCTCTCTCAACAACTTCAAGGTTTTGTGTCGCACGTGTTTTGCTTTTTAAATAATTAAGAAAAATGTTACTGGTGAGCATAGCAGTACGTCGTCGTTTAAGACTAGTTCCTTTTTTCTTTTTGACTAACGTGATTGTGTTCTTGTTTACAGGCATATATATACAGTTATATTTGTTGATTCTTACTATTTAATTCACGTATTATTTAAATTGTTTATTATAGACACATGGTGTTCGAGCTGGGCAACAAACTGCTAAGAAGGCTATTGGTTTCATTGAGGTATATAATAATAATATTCTCCAAAATCATGTAATAGTTAATGTACATGATTGGTTCTTCTTACTGTAAAGTAAACTCATTGTTGATTTATTTATTTACAAATCATATTATATATAAACTGCAGGCGATTATGCTAATTGGAAGAGAAGAAGGTGTTAAAGGTTATTGGAAAGGAAACTTACCTCAGGTACTCTGACAATCTCTTTACATGATACATATAGTAATTTAGTGGAGTTTGATTGCTCATAATCTTTATGTTTTCCAGGTGATAAGGATCGTCCCTTATAGCGCGGTCCAGTTGTTTGCATATGAAACATACAAGGTTTGTGATTTTCATTTCAAAAGTTTCAGAACCCGTCTAATCTTTTTTCTTTTAAAAATGTTTTTAATTCAGAAACTCTTTAGAGGAGAAGATGGTCAATTGTCTGTTCTTGGCAGGCTTGGGGCAGGTGCTTGTGCTGGCATGACCTCTACCCTGGTATAAACTACTGTTGTTCATTGTCCTGATCGAGTGACTTGGGAAAAATTCTTAATAAGTTTACTTCTTCTTTTTATTGCAGATTACATATCCTTTAGATGTGCTGAGGTTGAGGTTAGCTGTTGAACCGGGGTATCGGACCATGTCCCAGGTATATTCATTCATTCATTCATTGCATTTATAGACACAACCATAAATTATTCAAATTAATAAAAAAAAAAAAACGCAACATGTAGGTTGCTTTGAACATGCTGCGGGAGGAAGGAGTTGCATCGTTCTATAACGGTCTGGGTCCATCGCTTTTAAGTATAGCTCCTTACATAGCTCTCAACTTCTGCGTCTTTGATCTGTAAGTCTGCTGTTAACAACAGTCCTCTGCAAGAAAATGTTTTACATCATATTCGCATGCATGCAGGGTAAAGAAATCTTTGCCAGAGAAGTATCAAAAGAAGACACAATCATCTCTGCTAACAGCAGTGGTGGCTGCTGCTATTGCTACGGGTACTTGCTATCCGTTGGATACCATTAGAAGACAGATGCAATTGAAGGGTACTCCTTATAAATCCGTGTTTGACGCCTTCTCAGGTAAAAAAATACAAACATCCTTAAGTTATCTGCTTTCAAGAAAGGGAAGACTGACTTGACCGGTTTTCTATAGGCATAGTTGAGCGTGAAGGAGTTATTGGCTTGTACCGGGGCTTTGTCCCCAATGCCCTCAAAAGCATGCCAAACAGCAGGCAAATCTCTTACATATATATAATATAGTTGTAGTGATGAAGCCAGCTTATCTTAGCTTCTTTCATGTTTGTTGTTGTTTTTCAGTATAAAGCTTACAACATTCGACATCGTTAAGAAACTCATTGCAGCAAGTGAGAAGGAGTTCCAAAGAATCGTGGATGATAATCGCAAGAAATCAGCTCCTCCTAACACAATCGATGAAGAAAAGTGAAGCCGCTGTTAAGTTTGAATTTTCCCTTTAATCCTCTTTTGTTGTGTGTATTTTTGATTTGAAGGCACGAAGCCCAGAGAGTGTGTATGTCACAGTTCAAAATGTGTAATAAAAGTCGGGTTGTGTCCCCCGGCTTCCCGTTTACTAGTAATTAACTTTAAAAGAGAACATGGACCAAAGCTTTAAAACCAGGTTAGTGTGTTGTTCCTTTGGCTGAAGCAAAGCTCGTTGGAGGATGAACCGATTGGTTATTGAAATTAATTGATACAAAAAATGGTTTAGAAATGGTTAAGTTGCAAACCACGGGCCGGTCGGCTGGTATCAGCAAACCATTATAAAAAAAAGCGGAAACAGTGTCATAGTTACCACGTGGCTTTATAAAATCCAACAAGAGTTTAAATGTAGCCAATCAGAGTAAAGCTCATCTATTTGAAAGATAACGTAGGATTCAATAGGATAAGGTAGATAGTGTTTTGTACCATCAGATGGATTTTGTGAATTGATCCAACGGTTATGATCGTCTCTCCACGATTAGCTAGCTCCATCTTATAAATGAATTAGATTTTTCACAGAAGTTTCTTCTATCTCCTTCGAAATCACGAAAACGCAACACCTCCGAAGATGGCCGCAACTCCCACCGCCGCCGCTGCTTCGTCCATCATGGGTACTCGGGTGGTTCCCGATATCCGTTGCGGATCGGGTAGAATCACAGCCAGGTTTGGATTCGGGAAGAAGAAGAAGGCAGCAGCTCCCAAAAAGACCGTGACTTCGGACAGGCCTCTCTGGTACCCAGGCGCCAAATCTCCTGAGTGGCTTGATGGCTCCTTGGTTGGAGATTACGGCTTTGATCCTTTCGGTTTAGGTAAACCGGCCGAGTATCTCCAGTTCGATATAGATTCGCTAGACCAGAATCTGGCTAAGAACTTAGCCGGAGACGTGATCGGAACCCGTACGGAAGAGGCTGCTCCCAAATCGACGCCGTTTCAACCGTACAGTGAAGTGTTCGGAATACAGCGATTCAGAGAATGCGAGCTGATTCACGGACGGTGGGCGATGCTCGCCACTCTCGGCGCTCTCTCCGTTGAATGGCTCACCGGCGTCACTTGGCAAGACGCCGGAAAGGTAATGCTTTTAGCTTTCTGCGTCTGCGGCTATATTTTTGTCAGTTCAATAGACGCAGCTATCTGTGTCCAAACGCTGCGGTAGACGCTGCATCTAGTGTCAATCAATTTTGGCAGACAGCCGCTAATGCAAGAAGCTGCGTCTGCCAAACGAACATTACTGTTATATAATATTTGCGTTTGCGTTTGTGACTCAAAATATAAAAGCAAAGAGTATTTAATCTCCCAAATAGTTAATTTTGCGTTTGACATTCTAAATGAAAAAAAAAAATTATTGCAGGTGGAGCTTGTGGATGGATCGTCCTACTTGGGGCAGCCACTACCGTTCTCCATCTCGACATTGATATGGATCGAGGTGTTAGTGATCGGCTACATTGAGTTCCAACGCAACGCCGAGCTTGACTCAGAGAAGCGTTTGTACCCAGGAGGCAAATTCTTCGACCCGCTTGGTTTAGCGTCTGACCCAGAGAAGATGGCTCAGCTTCAATTAGCTGAGATCAAGCATGCACGTCTTGCCATGGTCGCCTTCTTGGGATTCGCTGTTCAAGCCGCTGCAACTGGTAAAGGTCCACTCAACAATTGGGCTACTCACCTCAGTGATCCACTTCACACCACTATCATCGATACCTTCTCCTCTTCTTGAAATCATTTTCTCCTTTATTATCATCATCATATCATCGTATAATGTAATTTGTTGTAGTTTAAACAAAGCTGCTATATGAGACTAAATCGCGTTTGCCGTTTAAAAATTGGTTTTGGGCTTTTGTTCGTTTGGTCGGCCCATGACACTATTATCGGCCTGATTGTTATTTTTATGGGCCAACCAAGATTGAAACTGATGAATCCTCTATTATGTGTGGGAAGAACGCTTAGCTTATGAAATTCAGCTATATCTACACAAACAATGAAAGGCTCATGGACTACACAAACCCACTTAGAAAGAACATCTTTGAGGCTTAGACCATGATTAACCCGGGTTTCTTAGGGTGAGGTTCTTAGCGGAAGTTAAGAAACAGTTTCTTAACTTCCGCTAAGAACCCCACCTTAAGAAATCCGGGTTAATTATGCTCTTACTATGGGATATCACAAGGGTTTAGAGATGCAATGACCTAGCTCATTAGACCATGATTATCCGGGGTTTCTTAAGGTGAGGTTCTTAACGGAAATTAAGAAACTGTTTCTTAACTTCCGCTAAGAACTCCACCTTAAGAAACCCCGGATAATCATGCTCTTATGCCACGCACATGCGCTCAATGTCTCTTAAAGATAATTGAGAACATGTATTCATTAAACTTGTCCAATGATATAACAAAATTTCCATCATTTTGTGCCTAGGCCGTTTTTTATATTAATTAATGATAACACTATTTTCATTCTGTTATTGGTGGTTTATTATTTTGTCCTATTTTTCTCAAAATCCAACTTTTCTGTATACTCCCTCCGTTTCGAAATGATCCATATCCTAGAAAGAAAATTTGTTTCAAAAAGATCAATGTTTTACATTTTCGATGCATGTAATAATTATAAATAGTGAATTTCAAGAAAATTAATTGTGTTTATTGATTTTTGATTGGTTACCTCTTATAGGAAATAGTTAAATACAGAAAATAAGACATTTATAATCAACATTTAAGATGTTTTATTAATATGTGTGAAAACTCTAGAATATGTATCTTATTAAAACGGAGGGAGTATAACTTTTTGTTGTTGGTGTCATTTATTAAACATAATTGACTAGACACTTGGAGAAAAAAGAAGAAGAGAGAAACATATAAAAAGATAGAAGGCAAGATAGAAGCACCGCGTGGAATTTGGATGGACATGATGGGAGACTTGTCTTGGGAAGGATTCCCTTGTCACTGTTCCGTAATGTGGGAGGATGTTCAATTAACATTTGATTTTCTTCCTTTTTCGACGTTGACATGTACATCTGGTTGCTTGCTCGTCTACACAAAAGAAAACGTTACAGAATTGCCTTGAAATTTTGATACGTTAAGAGCGACTCCTTGGGGATTGCCGTACGAATTGATAAATGTATATTGTCAATATAAAAAGGGCCTATTTAACGTTGAAAATTGATGATATAAAAAAACGAAAGTAGTGTCCATTCCACCGCGGAGGACCATAGGAAAACATGCACTTATATTAAGATAATGTTTGAAAAAAAGGTTACGCTTGAATAATTTTTCTTCGACGCCCGATTTTAAACAAAAAAAAAATGTGCCTATTTCTTACCTCCATGTTGTCACATTCATAGAAGTACTGTAAATCCATTTTATTTAGTCAAAAATAATAATATAAAACGATATGTTGCCACTTGGGATAAACTTCACATAACCAATAATGAATGACCAAATAATAGTGGGGATTTCATGAACATGATTTTTAGGGTAGGGTTCTTAACGATTATCCATTTAGTAATAAGATCGATAATATTCGACGACCAAATCTCTATATTTAATGAGATTAATCAGTTGAATATTATCCCAAAAAGAAATCTTATCCCATGACGGCCTTAATTAAAATGTTTGTTTTAACATCAAAATCAAAATGGACAAGACTATATAGTGAAAGCTTGAAACCAACCATGTTGATTCTTAATGATTCACTACTTGAGTTAAAATGAAATTAATTTTATTGTAATTAAATTATGGTCCGTCATTGTGAACATTGCAGATAATGAGATAAGTAGGTTTCCATGCAGAAAATATATGAAGACGTCCAGAAATTATGCTAGGTTTGGGTTCCGAATATACCTATCCCTTTAAAATATTTCCAAAATATTTGTCATGTCCACAATGAAAACATGGATGTAGTATATAAACTATGATATAGTTTTCAATGTGTTATAGCTTTTGCCTCAAGCTAAATTTGCAACTTTGAATACGAAAATAACACAAATAGACATCCAAACTAACTTTTTTAAAAATCTTGGTTTTGTTGATTTGTTAGTCAAAGGGGTCGTTAAAAACGATAAATGCCAAAACACCACAACAAGGTTAAAAAAACGTAGCTAATATTATAGATGCTTTACAAGGGAAGTGAAAAAAAGGTGTGAATATACACTATCATCATCTACCACTCATGATCACAGAACTAGAAGAAACCCTCGTGACGGAGAAAGATGCTACAGAGCTAGAAGAAGCCTTATCAGAGGAAACATAACCTTCAACCTTCGATCCTAAATGACTTCTCGAAGTGTCCGAATATCCCCAATGTTCGTCAATCTCAGGAACATCTTCCTCTCGGTTCAAATACCTAATCACCATTCTCATCGACGGCCGAGAAGCCGGTCTTTGATGGCAACAGAGCAATCCTACAGAGAGGACAAGCTTTGCCTCTCCGCTGTCGTAACCAAATCCTAGTCTCGGATCAACCGCAGGTAGAATGTCACCTGTCTCTCGCAACTCCATGACCCAATCTGCCAAGAAGAAGGTTCCCGAGTCCGTAGGTCTTCTCCCAGACACTATCTCTAAAAGCAAAACGCCAAACGCGAAAACATCAGACGCGGTAGACGATTTCCCGTTGCGTGTGAGCTCAGGAGCCATGTAGCCAATAGTGCCGACGACTACGGTGGTGTGAGAGAGGGTTTCGCGTTCGTAAAGCCTTGCGAGCCCGAAATCTCCAAGTCTAGGGTTCATGTTGTCGTCGATGAGAACGTTGCTGGGCTTCACGTCTCTATGGATGACAATCTTTTCCCACTCTTCGTGGAGATAGAGTAGCCCACACGCGATTCCTTCTGCGATCTGAAGACGCGCGTTCCACGACAAAACGGCGCCGCTTTGTCTCGGTCTGTTGTAGAGAAGAGAGTCTAAGCTTCCGTTGGGGATGTAATCGTAAATGAGTAGGAGATCGTTTTTGTGTTTGCACCATCCTTGGAGGTTGACTAGATTCTTGTGCCGTAAACTCCCTAAACTCTCTATCTCCGCCACGAATTCTCTAACGCCTTGCATGCTGTTCGGAGTTATTTTCTTGACAGCTATCTGATCAGAAGAAGTAGAGAGGCTTCCTCTGAAGACAGTACCGAATCCTCCCGTACCGATAATCCTGTTCGCATTGAATCCATCAGTGGCTGCGTAGAGATCTTTGTATCTAAGCCTGTGAGGATGGTTGATTTCCCAATCCTCGAGAATCTCTCCTTGCTGCAAACGCTTCTTGTACACGAGGAAGAATAACAGTAACGCTATTAAGATGAGCGTTACTCCCGATAGAGCTACGATGAGAGCGAGGATCTGAGGATCATAACCTCTTTTCTTGGCAGTGTTAGGAGGAGCAGGAGGAAGCTCCCAGATGTTAAGAGTATCTGCAACGGGACGAGGATCTCCACCACTCGAGAAACTCCAACCCATTACGTAATGAGCACTAGAATGATCGCTCCCTGTGGCTGCGGTGAATCCCACGTACATTTCTTCTTGCACCACCTCTACTAGTTTGGTAACACGTTGCGAGATCAAAGGCCTTATGGGTTTGGACTTTAAACTCGCTGGGTAGATGGTGAAGTTAAGGGTTTGGGTTGGTCCATCGTAGTCCAAAAGTGCATGTATCGGTTCGCCGCTCTGAAGTACGAAATCCTCAGGACGGTCATTGTCGTAATAAGCTACTGGTTGTTGGTAATCCGATGTGAGGTTGTTGAAATTCAGACCGATGTGATTCCCTATACTGTCTTCACCGTCTTTGAATCCTTGTACCGTGTCTAGTTCAACCGCGAATACGTGATTCCTGGAATCCCCATTGTTGTATTTGTTGAGCAATCCCAAGAACTGCCCGGCATCTGCTCCCGAGCGGTTAGGGGTAGGAGAAAGCGTGAAGGTGAATCCAAAACCTCCGTTGCTGGAGCTTGTAGGGATGATGACGAAGACGAAAGATGTGCTGAAAGAAGCAACCGTTGTGGAATTTCCGTTGGTCTCAAGCAATCTCACCGGTTTATTGTAGAACGCTGTACCGGTAACCTCTGGTTTTCGGTCAGTGAGCCTCAGCAGGCTAGAGGGTTCGATCATCGCATCTCCTCCCAATTGAATCATTGATTCGTTTCCAGTAAATCCTCGGAAAGTAAACTTTGTTGTTGTTGTAGTTGTTGTTCTCTGAGCTCGAACAGAGACAGTCAAAACCAAGAATAAGAGCAACAAGACCATACATCTTTCAGTTCCCATGGATGATCTTAATTAGTTAGTAGACAAAAGGTGTTTTAGAAGAAGATAACAAGGGGATATGTGTGTGTGTTCTCTGTAGAGATGTTCTTATAATGAGGAGGCCACCAAGGACTTTTTGTATGTTTTAAACAAAGAAAAATCTTCCTCCATCTGTAACTGGTTCACATTAACGTGTGTTTGACTATATATCGAATCCCGTTTGTTTGTTTTTTCGTCGATTAAGTATTCTCTTTTTACAATCTTATTTCAATATTATATTATTTTATTTGTTTTTCAACAAGATAGGCTTTTAATATTTTTGTGTGGTTATGATCAAATAATGTCATCTATCATTTCTTTTGCCTATAATAATCAATTACTTATTTGGATATTTACGTTGATTTTGAAACCTCTCCATAAACTTGTGTTATGACATTTATTATTTTTTTCTAACTTGAAATTTGATTCATTAAATTAGTTATTTTTAAATACTAAGTAATTAGCTAACCGTTCACACAGTATCTAGATAAATATGCAAGGATAAAATTTTGTATTTGAAAATTATTGACATGTTTACCAACTTAAATTACATGTTCTCTATGTTTAAAATCATATTACAATGTATACAACAATGTTTTTCTCCTAAACCTTTGATAGGTAATCTGTAGAGCTGATATGATGTTCAAACGGACGACGGCTATGTATATATATGTATAAGTAAGTACCAAGTTATATCAGTAATAGTAATTTAGGAAGAATTATATCATCGATCGTTTACCAAAATCAGTCAACAAGTACTATTAAATCATATAATTAATTCAAGGATAACAATAAACTCAAGGATATAGAACACTAAGTAAACTCTTATTCAGAAATATTGCTAACTCATAGTACACATTTTTATAATTTGGTACCCTCCCAACAATCATTCTAGAAAAAAATTAGGATGTCGATAATTTCTTTTATGCTGGAAGTATATGTTTTTAAAGGTCCAACGCAAAGTACATGGCTGACTTTGACATATTCCAAAAATGCTTGGAAGAAAACCCAAAAGAAATTGACTTTGATTGTATGATTTGAGTTAGATACATAAAAATAAAATATTGATTTAAGATGAGTTCCAAACTTATAGGGCTGCAGTAAACTAACTTCCATTAATTATTAGTATTAATATCGGATGATTATTACCTTATAAACGTTAAAATAAAAAGCTCGTGTTTTATTCCCTTTTCATTTTTACCACAAATATATTACGACTCACCGAGTTGTAATTAGTTAATTAGATAACAATTTACTCAAAATAAAAAATAAGCATTATTCCGAGGTCGAAATTCAACACTGATTCAATTGGTCGCATAAATCCTTATCAGTTTGACTTTGAAAATGCTGTCCCGAAGAAAATAAAATAAAATAAAATGCTGGCCGATTTCAATTTGCCATTTCTGCACTAACGAATTTAAGAAATATCACGTCACGTGGTCATGCGAGATTGAATACGGCAGTGTTTTTAAATCAAACGATCCGAAAACAAACCAGGTTTTTATTTCTACCAATGTAATTCAAATACGGTGATGTATATATAATTGATTTATTATTTTTTTTATTTAAGATTTGGAAGAAGATAGTCTACAGAAATGGTTAATAACTGAATATATTTGGATATAAAGCTGGAAGAAAAAACAGATTCACCAAAGACAACCATATAAAAAGAGAGATGAAACTAAAAATATCACCAACTTTTTTAAAAAAATACGGTGCATGCTTCGCCAGCAATGCATAGCGTTTTGGCTTTGGTGTGTGTGTTCGGTCTATATATTCTTGGCTTTTACTATTTTTTTCGACAGATTTGATCAAATCGTTTTACTCTAGTGGCATTCTCAGAGAAGAGAATGTGTTGATTATATTTAAAACTAAAACTTATGTAACTACGAGGAGTAGACTATTTGCGAGCCATCGTTAGGTGGAATCATGTAACCTTACCTATATTCATCTGAAAAAAGTTGAGAGGTCCAGTTTTGAATTTGCTGAAATAGAAAGCTCAAGTCCATTAGGCCATCTCCATCGCAGTCTTTTAAGGGGGAATCCACAGTTCACAAAAAAGGTTCTTGCAGCTTCTAAATAAGAGGTGTTTTCAAAGGGTTTGTTGTACTGTATGCAGACTCTAATGACACGTAGCGGTCCGCGATTAATTTCTTTTTTATTTATTTTTTTTAAATCAGAAAAATAAAAAAAATAATAAAATAAAATAAGAACTTTTTGGGGGTTTATGCGATGCAGATGGTCTTAGCTCCTCTACTTTTATTTTATTGCTTCATTAATTCAAAACATAGAAAACAAAAGTTATTTTATACACAAATAAAAAGCTTCATGTTGAGTAGCATGGACACACTCAACAGGTTCAAACCATCATACCCTACTTTGGGGAAGACTCTGTGGCGACCAAGGTGCGACTCCATAACACTCCTTATTGCTCTTACCTGATCTCCAAGAAACAGTCGATACCGCTCTGCTCACGTTCCCTTCTCTTGGGTATGGCCGGTGGTTCAGGTAAAGCACCACCACGGCGCAGTCATCAGCTTTAGAGGTTGGAAACTTCGTTCTCCATGTCCGAGCCGCCCTCTGAACCAACATCTCTGCAGCAGCTGACCGGTCCTTGCAGGAACCCACAATCTTCACCACTTCTTCGTTTGACAAAACATCCCAAATCTGTTCACAGAAAGAAAAAGAATCATTCTAAGAGAGTCTGCTTTCACTGAATGCAATTGTATGAAAAAAAAAAATCTGAAAACTCGTTGAAGTTTGTTTTGTTATTACCCCATCGGTGGCTAGAACGACAAACTCGTCTTCTCTACTGACTTTTCTGAAAAAGACCTCAGGAACGCAGATAAGTCCATAGTCTTTGAGGCAGAAATCACCAAAAGCTCTTGACATTGCGAGTCCAGGGCAATCATCATCAGGCATCCACACTCTATACACATCAGGCTCCTCTGCCATCGCAAACACCCTTCCTTTGCATGCTACTATTCTCTCTGCTTCGCCTGTTATATAAAAAAAGATACGGAAACTTAAAATGCAAGGCAAGCTTCTTCATGGGGATTTTTTAAATTTTTTTTATATGTCCCACCTCCCCAAAATTTAATACTAGAAAAAGGGAAAGAACACTTACGTTGGACACATGGTTTCAGATCAACCGTGAGTTGGACAGCTTTGAGAATGTTCTTGCTTCCACGGGTGCCTAGAACGGCTCGTGAATCTCCCAAGTTGGCGATCACCAAGCTGTCACCCTGCAAATGTTTTCACCAAACAAAGTTTCAATCCTTTTTTTTTTTTAATGAACTGTCTCTGTTAAGACATGTTTTTAGACTGTATTATTTTAAGAAGAGCCCATAGAGACTAATGATATTTTTTACCTGTTTAAGGACGGTTACAGCAGTTGTGCCGCTGCAAAAACTATCATAAGGAGAGTCAAGACCGAGTTCGCCGTCTATTTTCTTGAAGAATGTCACTAGCACTTTCTCCAAGAGACCCTCCTGCTGACTCTTTAAATTATTATTATCATTCTCATTGCCGCCAGGTTTTGAAGATTTGATTCTCGAGTGGACCCTTGAAGGTAGAGTGTCACATATGTGACGAGAGATCTTGTGACCCATGGGGCCGTGACCGTCAAATACACCGCAAAAGATCATATCTTCCTCTCCACCAAAGTTCTGAAACAAAAGTTTTTAAGATGCAAATATGATTTTGATCATTTTCCTTAAGGGAGACAGCTTCAAAATGTAATGGTCACGAAAAAACTTAGGAAATGATCCAATAGGAAAAAAGACTCTTACCTCCCAGACTGTCATGGCGTCTTGATTTATCCCTTTTTTGCCTTGTTTGATTGCCATGGAAACATGTTTGGATGATCCGCTGGACCTTATAATGGCACCATCATTTGTGTCCCTTACATCATCAGCCTCTACGTCTGCATGTTCATTACCATCATCCGTGTCATTCTCCACAATTATACCTGTGCCCTTGCTACAACAGACCCCCATTTATATAATGCAAGAGGCTGGTGCCCGACAAGAAACGAAAAACAGGGAAAATCTATATATATTTGAAACGGAAGGTGTGGTTAGGTCCTGCGGAAGTAGTAATTGAAGGCAGGAGAGCAGGGCAGAAGAATCAAACAGTTGCAGAAAATCAAATTTTCCATGGCGTCTGCCTTGTGAGGCGGGCCTTGCAAGGGATAAGAAGTCAAAGGAAGAGGAGAGGAGGATGAAGAAGGCGGAACAAGCATGAAAGAAACCTTATTAGAAGAATGATTGCTACATCAAACACCAGATTACAATAATGCACAATGGCATAAGCTTAGATGGAATAATATAATGGAAAATGTCAAAGAGGTTTTCTAAGATGAACACACACAAAAAACTGTAAACAGAGAGAGAGAGAAAGATTTGTTTATTGTTTTCTTTCTTTGTCTAAAAATAGATGGAAATATAGGATGAACATCATCCAAAATTGGATATGAAAGATTAACGATAAGAAAAAGTTACCTGCCTTGGTATATTTTTTAAAAATAATATCAAATTTGTTGTAAATTTGAAAAGTAGTACGAAACTTATGGTAGATTTGAAATTTCCTCTTAAACATTTATGTCAGAGACATGTTTAAATAAACATTTTTTTTTTGGGTGCAAATGTTAAAATTTATACCATTTTTTGAGTTTCACAATATTGTGAAATACAACTTATTACAACAAAAAAATAAGAGAAGGAGAGGATAGGTAATAAAGAGAGACAACGAACAAGGCCGAGAAGATACTGAAAGGAAGCTAGCTGTAGGGATCCACGAACCAGAAGTACAACTGAAGAAGAGAGTGGGTCGAGGTGGGAACGTGAACGACCGATAAAAGTCTATCCCGCAGAGACCGGTCAATCATCTTGAACAAAGCATGAGGAGACATCTCAGTCTCTCGGAAGATACAAGCATTCCTTTCTCTCCACAGATGATACACAATCACTTGAAGAAGCAGTTTGTAGATGATGATAACTTGAGAAGCATGCTCTCCTTGGTACTCCTGAACATCATTTTCTTTCAATTTGAACATCATTTTCTTTCAGAAGCAGTTTATCTGAACATCATTTTCTTTCAATTTGAGTTTAACCTAGTTTTTAAAATTATTTAGACTGTCTAACCCAATTTGAAACACTCATCTAAATATCTTTCATAAATCTTTTTTTAATACATTTTTTAACATCTTATTTATATCCGTTTTTATAGTGATATATTCAGTAGGAGTTAATAGTAATTCAAGAAAAAATTTTCTATAAAGAAAAAGATAGAAAAAGATTATGGCAATATATACCTGTAAAATACAGATACATATATACTACAATGTNCTCTGCTTTTTTTTTTTTTTTTTTTTTTTTTTTTTTTTTTTTTTTTTTTTTTTTTTTTAAAAAAAAAAAAAAAAAAAATCAAACCAATCATGGGTTGACACGTGTCAGTGGGATCCGCGAACAGTGCAAGAGACGGTTCTTATTTAAGAGTTTTAGGAACCGTCTCTTGCACTGTTCACGGGCCCCACATGTCAGTGGAGCCCGCGAACAGTGCAAGAGACTCACCTAAGAGACCCCAATAATGGTGCTCTTATTCCACACGGTGTCTTTCTTCATCAGCCGCCATGTCCGCATATCCATGTCTGTCTATCCACTTCCGCAACTGGGCGAAGAAGAAGCCAAAAGGGATATCGGTGAGGTTGTTCCGTTTCCCACTAGGAAGAGTTCCGTCTTTACTCACAGACAAACTTGATCCAAACATCTCTCTCAACCGTCGGTTGTCTCTACGGTTCAGAGTACGCTCACTGATCGAGCTCTCTGAACTTGACAAGGCAGCGCAGATCTCGCTCCTCTCTGTACGTGAAAAGCGTTATCACGGATGGGATACAAAGGTCATGATGTGCAACGATCTCATCAGTTCCATGTGCGAAGCCAAAAGGTACGACGACGCAATTGCTCTCTTCCATCACTTTTTCAATGAACACCATAAGGTTTTCTTCCCGGACATCTCCACTTTCAACCTCATTGTCAAAGCCTTTTGTGATGATAATCGTGTAGATGAAGCACTCAACCTTTACATTCGGACAACGATCACTGTTCTTCCAAATATGGACACTCGCAGGTTGTTGACCAAAGGCTTGGTCGACACAGGGAGGATCTATGATGCTCTCATCTTTTTATATTCTAGAAATCTCTGGGATTCAGTTGCATACAGCTATATCATCCGTGGATTCTTGGACCTTGGAGAACACTACATGGCTAATCATTTATCTCATGAATTGTTCAACAAGACCACCAAGGGCAGAGCGGTGGTGGATGCCACATTTGTGGATTACTGGTTCAAACAAGGCGACGACGAGAAAGCTATGGAGGTTTACACGTCTCTTATCAGCAGGAGTGTGTGTGCATCCACTGGGAATACCCTTTTGAAAATTTTGTTTGACAACGGTAAGGAAACAGAGGCTTGGGATCTCTTCAACGCTATGCTAACCAACTCACTCACCTTTAACAGAGACACCTTAGGTACAGTGGTCAATGCTTGTTTCA
Source organism: Sinapis alba (assembly GCA_012274485.2). NCBI lineage: Eukaryota > Viridiplantae > Streptophyta > Magnoliopsida > Brassicales > Brassicaceae > Sinapis > Sinapis alba. Next base: position 169,866 of record MU105735.1, on the reverse strand, counting down.
AGTTGAGGCGTTTCAAGCTGGCCCTCCAGACTTTCAAGAGGCCCGAGTTTACTAGGTCCTCTCGGTGTTACGCTAACATCATAGCCCAGTTTTGCCAGCATGGCATGATGTCCCAAGCACAAGATTTGTTTGATGAAATCTGCTCCGCCCCTCGATATCTATCTCCTGATGTTCCTACCTTTAGATCCTTGATCAATGGATATGCCAAGGCTGGCAGAGTTGATGATGCTGTACGCATGTTGCAATTGATGGTCGATTCTACTTTCCTCAAGTTTGCTGTTCACTCGGCCCATTAATTACCCCCTTCACGTTTATTTATGTCACTCCAAAATTATTCTTCTTTTTTTCTTTCTTTTTTTGCAAATTATTATAATCTCAATTCTGCAACTCTCAACAAGTTTCCTCGTTCCATTTTATTTTATATTTTAATGTTGTGAATAAAAGTTTTAAAATAACATAATTTATAGAATCAAATTGAAATAACTACTGTCATGTTTACAAATTTATGTGAGTAATGTGGATCTCATAACACTTCATTTTCATCATCATCATCATCATCATCATCATCATCATCATCATCATCATTGTTATAACGAATGCTTTTTATCAGCTTTAGTTTTGCTTCCGATTTCTCCTCTTATCCTGCCATTTGGAATATCGTTATGTGTTTAATATAACAAAGTTCACATCCATGTGAAGCTGGCTAAAGATTACCCACTGTTCACAAAATTTGGCCTCTTATACCTTATTCATCAGATCAACGATCTGCTACTGATTCATCTTGTTGATCTAAATATGACTATTTTCCAGTAGAGATAACTTGCAAAAGTAACAAAGCAATAGGCAAATATTCAAGAACAAAACCGTGAACTAAAAAGAAATGATTATCTTTGTTACCTTGGCGAGTACGTTTGAGAAGTTCACAGCCTCTTGCGAGCCATTCTCTGCTACCAATTCTCAATTAAATCTCCTCTTGTATAAGTTTGCTAATGTGACTACTACTCGAGCCTCCACTGGTACCATATTACTCGAGCCTCCCGCGCGTGACAAGGAGAAAAGCTCAAATATATAATTAAAAAGTCTGGATGTTTAATTCATAGGAATTTTTACATTTATTCATTTCGTATGCGATTACTAGATATGTTAATTGTAAATTTGTAATAGTTACAATATTTACTAATTTGTATTGTCAGTACAAGATAGAGACAGGAGGATGTGATGTCGACCCCAGAGGCAGTCCACGACCCAATCAAAAACTGCCAAATTCGACAAGGTATAGTTAACCAGAAATTCGCAATTAAATTTCGATTATACATGGATGTCTTGTATCAATTTATTTAGCGCTTCTTAACTTTTGCTACATGCAATGTTCATGTGGTCCACACATTACTACTGTTCTCCTCCTTAAAGATTTTCTATTACACAAGTTTCATGCATGCTTGATAGTAATTAACTAATGAGAATTGATGTTCAAAATTTGATTAGCATATGTGTTATTGTCATGAGAGTGAATTAATTCAAATTAGTGATCTTAGACCTAAATATTAGTATTTGTTGATTGTTTGAGCATCATGAGATAATATTTAATCAATCTAATCAATAAATTTGATCTAAAATCTAAAAACCAATTTTCTTTGATTTTTGTCGGTTTGATTTTGAATTGACTTTTGTTGACTTTTATATTGCAGTAAATTAATTGGTATAAACTTAAACGCTTAATAAGTTATAAACTACTTGTCAGACAAGCAAATTGTTCTGTTTATACACTAAATTGCCTTCTTAAGATTTTCTTTTTAATTAACATGTTGTTTGTTCATGTATAAATTTAGGAATTTTAGATATCATTTTGGCTATCATGATGTCCAGGCTTGAGTGGTCAAATTGACACCCGTACCAGTATCTGGATAGACATCAAAGCCGTTTTCTAACAAAAAGTAAAAACTGGTTTATCATAACCGAGCTGGTTTCGAAAGATTGTAACCACAGAAACATGAAATATCAATATACATATTTGGGGTCAGAATCAGATAAGAATAGTAGTACAAGTTAATTATTGTAGGTTCTAACAAGTAAAGAGAATGTCCAAATCCCGACAGTGTGCACGAGGGGTTTAATTGGATCCAACTTGACCTCTTTAATGCTCATTTAATGATATAAGGACTACACATTTCCTCCATTTCAATCATTAGTATTTTTATTACTAAAATTCCCCTCTCTTATAAAAATATAAGTGCAATTTTGTTTTTAATGTTAATACACAGCAAATATTATTTTAGAATTCTAATGTATTTATACATATTTTAATTTTACTATTAATTATAAAATACATTATTTATACATATTTTTAATTTATTTTAAATATTATTACATTAAATAATTTTAATTATTAAAATTTTAAATATATTTTAATTGTTTTTTATTTGTGCAAAAAGTTAATGTGACACTTACAAAATAGAAGAAATATAATACTAACAACAAGCTCTAAGTCATTTCACTATCTATTTTATACTTTCTCTAAATAATTTTTTTATTATAAAGTAATACTCTATCCGTTTCATATTACTTGTCGTTTTATGTTTATGCACATATATTAAGAAAACATATAATTTTGTATATTTCAAAAATAAAATACAATTACATATACACATAACCATATTTCAACCAATATAAAAATAAATTGGATAATCTTATTAATGAATTTTACATTGAAACTATAAAATGATACTAATTTTGAAACGAAATTTTTTCTTTACAACAACAAATAATATGAAACAGAAGGAGTATATAACTACACAATAGACTTTTCTATTTTTAGGAGAAAATATGAAATAATATTCATCTCTATAAATAAATATGTATACATAGTTTGAAGATGCTTTTATCCTATAAGCTTCACTCCTCTTACACATTTCTATATTAATATAACTTTAGTAAAGTTAGTCTAACCTTTGGAAATGTGACTCTTCAGTTTTCAGGCAAACCCCAAAAGGCAACAGACACTACTATATACATCTTGATAATTAATGGAAAATATTTTTTTTAACACTCACCAAAAGGCTATATATCACTGAACCGACTAAAACGTTTTTCATTCAATTTCTATTTGCTGGCTCACTTACAATAACAACTGGACGAATCTAGTGGGAATCAGATGGTGATATATTGCGATTGTTCACTAGAGACAGAATAGGAAAAGTGTGTGCATCTGGTTCAGGTATTAACTATGAACTATCTTTAAGCATAATTGCTTAGTTACTAGCTTAACTGGATCGTCATTAGTAATTTAAGCATATACTTTCACATGTTTAGCTGGAAAAGAGAATAAGAATTGGAAATTAGTTGTATACTAAACATGTGAAAGTATATATGCTTAAATTGCTGATGTTGTAGTAATTGGTATCCAAGTACCATGAGATCGTTATATGTAAGTTCACATTTTATCCGAAAGAAATGTTTTAGAAGCGATCATAAGGCAAACAATATCTGATGTAATTTTAGGGGACTATTCAGAAAAACGACATAGAGTACGTTATTGCGATTATCACCGACAAAAAAATAAAATAAACAGTTGGCTATAAATAAATTAGAAGAGTTAAGGCGACCACTGGGAAAAGAACAACAGCAAATGACCCTTTGTACCGAGGACTTATGTTTGACTATAAAAGAGATTGAAAACTAGACACAAACCTACTACATACATACATACATACATACATAAAAGAAAAACGTTTCTCTTCGAAACCGTATCTGTTGTTCCAAGAAAAAAAGATAAACACAAATGGAAGCACTCAACTTAGAGCCTTTGACAACCCCTGAAATGAAAAACCGGGGAAATATAGAGTTACTCTACAGAGCTTTGCAGCAAGGTGACGCATCTACGGTGTCCAAATTGGTGTCTACTGACGTGGAATGGTGGTTCCATGGACCGCACAATTGTCAACACATGATGAGACTACTAACAGGGGAACCACCGAGCCAGGTTTCGTTCAGGTTCGAGCCAAGCAGTGTACAAGTAGTGGTGCCTGGTCATGGCTGCGTTATAGCAGAAGGACGGGAGGGTTCACTCGTGTACTGGGTCCACGTTTGGAAGTTGAAAGACGGAGTGGTCACTGAGCTAAGGGAGTATTTCAACACATTGATCACTGTAACGGATTACAGTCGTGGGGCAATAGGATGGGACATGGGGCGTTGCACGGTTTGGCAGAGCGTACCGAGGGATCTAGCTCTTGGTTCGTTACCTAGCTTGTTGTTGGCTATTTAACTGTCATGTAGACTACAGTAAACACACAGTTGTGTCGGGTGGTTCTAAAGCGACTAGCTAGGAACCAAAAAGAGTTATGGTACATATTTGGTTCTTTCTTGTCCTTCTTATAAAAATGATTTGCTTATTTTAAGGTTCATTACACATAACACATCATATGATTTTGGAGTGTATAAATAAAAGAAAAAAAATTATCGAGCAGTGATATTTATAAAAGCATCGACCGACCTAAACTAGAACCATTCCAAATTGAAGAATCGTAAAATTAGCAGTTTCCAGTAAAAATAAATAAACTCATATATAAAAGAGTGCAAAAGCATAAGTGAACAATTCTACTCAGGTTTTTGTTGTGACCAGGCTCGAGATAGGTTCTATTATCCATGTACATATTATTTGTATAGTTTTGTTCATTTGAGTCTGTACAGTTGGAAGGCTCGGCCCTGAGTACAAGCAGGAAAAGCTCATGCTTTCGGCCCTCATTTCTACAAGTATAATTTCGGCCCAAACTTTAGTAATATATCATTTAGCCTAATGGTAATATGAAGTGATTCCCTTCTAAATGTCCACAGTTCAGGTTCAAACCTGTTATATTTTAATAAAGCAGCTTTTTTTTTCTATGCTTCCAGCCTATTCAAACTCAGGACCGATATTGACATTTGGTTTAGTATAAACCTTTTTTGTTCTTTTGGTTAAGGCTTCTGGTTAGCCTGATAGAATCATGTATATAAACCAGTCCAATTATACATTTCTTAATTAATGTGGATGATTTTATTTACTAATATGGTATCGGAGCAAATACAATCTCGTTCAAACATGTTATTTTTAATAAAACAACATATTTTTTTTTCTTTAAATCAAAACTAGAATTATCTAATGCGATAAAAAATATATACTACAATTAATTGTTTTTAATAATAAAAATTTAATAATAATTTATGTATTTTTCAACATTTTTATTTAATTATATATTTTAAAGTAAATTAAACATATCACATTAACCATATAATAAAATTTTATATATTTTGTAAATGTTATATTTTAAATTTTTAAAAATGACTATAAATTGCTAAAATCATTAAAAATTTCATATTAAAATTATTTGTTTAATGATTTGAAATTTGTTATAACAAAATACATATAATCAAAATTATATGAATAAAATCCTCATTTAATATATATTCAGATTAACATATATATATATATATTAATTAAACTATATTTCATATAAAAATACTTGAATAAATTAATTTCACAATTTACATTCAAAATCTATATTTAATTTCTGATAATAATTTTAAATTATTAGAACTATAATAAATTCTACATTGAAAATTTTGTTATTAATGATTTTAAAACTTTGTTATAAAAAATACAATTAATCAAACTATATGTAGAAGATCTAGTTTACAAATAGCCCTATTCAAAATATATTATATATCTTTGCTAATTCATTTAAATTTAATTATATACCACACAAAATAGATAAAAGTAATTATTTAAATTTATTTATTATAAAATATATTTTTTTAATAAAAAATAATTGCTTTAGTTTATGTATTCGTACTAATTTAATTATACATGTAATAGTTTATGGTTTTTCAATTATTCAATATATATTTATTATGTTTATGGTATAATTTATATATACAATGTTATCCATGCAAAACGCCGATCTTAAACGTATAAACTCGTAGATTAGAACAGCTCACATATATAGGCTAAAAACAATAATAGTTTAATTGGCACTAATCAGGGAGTTCATTTGGAAGCTAATTAAGCGTGACAATATATTTAATTACAAAAGGTCACAACAGTTAGTTCGCTTATCTGTGTAAGTGGCAGATTTCGTGTGATACATGTCTGCCACCACCACTTCGTCTCTCATCAGTTTTCAATTAGCCTTCTTTAAATATATCTCAAAATTTCATAATCTTTTTTATCTTTTGCCAACCAAAAGAAAAAAAGAAGAAGATAATAAATAGTTTATTTTCAGCTGGACTAATTAAATAATAAGGAAAACTAATTTGTGGCTCTGTATTATATTTTTGTTGGAATCACATATACCCTAAATTTGAAAGATGATGTGGGTATCAATATTCAATATACATTGACTTCTTTTTCTAGCAAAAATAATTGAAAAAACAACTACTATATAGTAGGTATCTTAAAACAATTGAGCCGACAGTTAAAAGAGATATGTGCATGTGCCACTAACTCTGTCTGAATGGCAACCAATATTTACATAGGTCCATACTTTCTTCTACATTTCAACCCAACTAGCTTCGTAAGGACCGTAACCATTGCAACAAGAAAAGTGATAAACTAATAGTTATTTTTAATCATATAGTGTTTATTTGTAATTAGATTTTAATCATTAAAATCTTTATTTAAGAATCGGTTCTTAGACTTTTTTAGTTAAAAGTTAAAAAACAGTTTCTTGACTTCCGCTAAAAACTCTACCTTAAGAACCCGGGGTTAATCATGGTCTAGTATACATGTAAAATGAGTCAAAAGTTAGTATCGGCAATACACATTTTATTATTAATTTTTCTGATGTTATGATAAGCCAAAACTAGAATATAGAAATAATATTTTTTTTTCTAAAGATGACACACAGGTAATTGATTGGTACTAATGAAAGTGTCAAAATCTACAAATGTTCGGTAAGAATTATAACAAGAAAAAATATAAAACAGAAAGTCTCTTAGTCTAATTTCTCTGTAATAATAATATCAAACAACCAGGCTAGAGTTATATAAGAGGCTTCATGACGTGTAATTTATAATCTATATTGGTGTTTGGTTCATATATGTTAATTGGTTGATATAACAAAAAGAAATCCAAATAAAATTGTTTTAAAAGTAAAAAATGGTTGATTAAATTGTATTTTTAACATCAAGGTTGATTAAATTGCTGCGAGAGAATAACCGAGTTTAGTTTGTTAGAATGGAAATGTGATGTCAATTTCACTTTACCAATATTCAAATGGATGAATGTATATTTGAAAGTGTTGTTGTCTTTTGCATTAAAATTCTTTTGGCGCGATTTCTGTTATGGAATTATTCTAATCTCTATCGCATACTGAATTCTCTCCACTCACATCTCCATCACTCTTCTATTTTACAGTGTATGCCACGTGTCGTTGCCATACTTTATACAGAATATTCCCTTACAATTAGTAGTAGCACACACTGTTTTAAAATGTAACATTTTTTAAACACAACTTTACATTTAAAGAGTTACAACTACAAATTGATTATACAAAAGACAAGATAATAGGAGTATATAAGATTAATGCAGGCAATTTGATCGATTTACTTATGATCAAATACAATCTTGAAATAACTAATTAATCTCGCAGACTCTTTTTTTTTGGAATTATAAATATATTTTTTTTGTTTTACGAGAAATATATGTATATATATTATCTTCACAAAGAGAGAGATTTTAAAAGTAATAGAAAATATGCAATGTTATACTGTTCAAAACCTTTTTTTTGTCAACGTTCAAGAACTAGTTATATATATATATGTGTGTGTGTGTGTTTATTAAATCTCTCTCTATATATATATATATTTGTAATTAATAACAGACATTTTACTCCCAAAACTAACTCGATTATCAATCATAAATTGATCTGTATTTGATCATATATAATTTTAAACCATGAAATTTAAAACACGCTAGTGTATATATACTGTCACATATCTATATTTAGGTCCATGCAAATGCAACAAAACTTTTGAAAATGGAGTCATTGTTGAATTATATGCTCATAGGCTATTAAAGATTTCTCATGATCTCTTGAAGGGGACTTGTAATTCAGTCACTACATCCCATCTGTGTTGTCTCTTTCTTTTTTACATTTTTCTTCCTTTCTTATTGAGCAACCGAAAAAGTGTTTATAAGAAATCCTCGTAGTCACCACATACTCATATATAATTAGTTGATTTGGACATGAGGAATGAGAAACAATGAATTTTCCTTAATTCTATCAAGGCCATAATAAAACAATTTAAACTAGTCTTAGCCTACCAAGTTTGACAAGTTAATTAACATGTAATCAATTCTGATAAAACATTAAAAAGTATCCAAACATAGTATTGTGATCATTATAAATAGTTCATTATCTATATACAAATTAAAATTACATGACTATGATAAAAAAATTTGGATCGCTCTGAAAATTAGATATTACAGACAAAAAAATGTTCAAATATTAAGAATGAGCATATGATCATTTACATTTTACAAAAAGAAAATGGACATGGTCCAAAAAATTTATTAAAAAGTTCTAAAAATGAAATGATCGAAAGATAAAATCATTCTCAAAATAGACTAACACATGTTTTTGTTAAGCTTGTATGTACATTATAATATATATAGTTATTATCGTTTAATTAACACACAAAATTTTTAATTAACCTGAACATAAGAGAAATACTAATGTTAGCATTTTTTCTTTGTTTCTTGCCTTTTAGAGTAAGCAAAAACAATTTTTTCAAACATCTGTTTTTTTAACACTCGAAATTATAGAAAAGCAACCCAAACCCAAACTAATTAGTGGGAGTAGAGTACAATATACATGCGTCAGATGATGCTTCAAGGAGAAAACCTGGCTAGTGCATATCAAGAATGGTGAACCTAGACATTGAGTTTCAAAGGCATATATCAAAGATAAAACATTGGTTTGACACATTGTAAAAATTTGAGAAAAGATTTGAAATTTAGGTTAAGAGTGTTTAAAGACAATATAGAGGTACAAAATACTGTTTGAAGACAAGAGAAGCATCTCAATGATTTCGCGAGATAGGACCTAGAACTTAGAAGTGGACTTTGATTACGACTTTTCTTAGGGGTGGGCAATTTTCAGTCCCACATTGTCTTTTATCATTCCTCACCAACAATCACCATTTTTTCTTTTACATTGTCAAATTTCCATGGAAGAAATTATAAATAATTAATCAAGAGTCAAAAAGATTACTCGACAATAACATTCAACATTACTGCAAAAAATGCAAATGAAAAAATTATTGGTGGTGTTATATGCATAATTATATGGAATAAAATATTTATAAGCATTTTGTTTAATTTTACCATTTATCCACTAAAAATAAGCAAAAGGAAAAATATTCCTTGCTATTTTTTGGAGGAAATATCAGAATTAGTTTACCATCGTACATATTATATTTGTTGACATATTAGTCATATTTATTTTATTATTTAATTATATTAAATATTTAAAACCTAGAGCATTATAAAAATCAACGATGTGTATATATATTTTATGGGTATAAAAATGGATATATTTTCTCATTGTTATTCAAATAATATATAAAATATACTTTGAGCATTGAAGTATCTTTAAAATATGTTTGAATATTTGTCATATTTTTCAAATAGTTTTTAAAACTTATTTCCAAAATTAGTTTATATTCTTACTCATTCTGTTTCATAAAAAATGTCACTTAAACATATTTTACATAGATTAAAAAATAATACAATATATTAATTTATTTTCATTTAATGTATAATTTGTTTAAATGAAAATAATTTAAATAAATATTTATTAATTAATTAAAATGATAATAAATAAATTAGGTATGAAAATTTGTATTAGAAATTTAGAATAACATTTTTTAAAAAATAAGAAAACGATAGAATAACTTTTTTAGAAAACAGTGAAAATATATGTGAAATCTTCTATAGAGTCACTCTTAGATTGCTAAGCAGCGTAAGCTCACCTGAAGATATATGCAAAAATATATATACAAACATCTATCAATATGTATGGTACAAGCTACCAATATATATTAAATATGGCCCCAACGTAATGCTATATAGTTAGAATCGAAATAAATGTATTCAACAAACAACGGTAGCTGCGGGTATATATATAACCCAACAAAATAATTTCGGTGACAACAAATATTTGATGAAGAAATTGGCATTGGTTCAAAATACATTCCTCGTTTGCTAAAGAAAAACTGGCTTCACCATATAGATAGTTATAGGTTAAAGTTTTCATTTTAATACATGAGAAAATCAATACAAATAGTTGTTTTGGATAAAATATGACTATAGATACTGATATTTATTAAAATATAATATTTATTCCGAAAGTATACCAAATTAGAAAATATATAAACGTTGAGTTCATTAGAGAAAAAGTGATTAGTAACGCAGCATGATTTGATATATAAGTAATAATTATGACAGCATGAGTCCGACCTTAATGTCGAAAAAGAAAAGTCATCGAGCTGTCGGATGGTACTCTTTAATGATTTCACCAGAAATATTTATATATAGGAAAAATTAAAATCTCCTACCTAATTTTCTTACCTCACTTCTTATCGAACAATTTATCTACGTACAAGTAGTTCAAAACATGTACATATGAAAAGATACCTCGTAGTGTAAATGGTATGTTTACATAAAAAATATACCGAGGCCGGGATTAGTATTAATATATTAGCTTATGCAACCTAGATATGAATATATAATGCAGGGTCGGTCTTGTGGGCTCAAAAACATATTATAAAAATGTGTGTGTGTGTGTTAAAAAATGTGTATTAATATAAAAATAGAAAATGTGTGTACATATGAATGCGTATATATGTGCACGCACATACCCATACTTTCTTTTGGGTTTTGGGTAGCATGTTCATGGGTCAGCATGCTGTCTCCATTATCTTTTTAATACTATATATTTAGGTTTTTACTGTAAGCAATTATAATAAATGGTGTTATCTGATAATTAGGACAATTAACCACGAAGAAAATGGTGTACTATCAATTCCGTTTAAAATATCGAACCTTGAAATTTGCACTATATATAGACAAAGATTGATCTTTAAAGACATCTTTTCGTATATAAGGACAACAAATCTAGTTATATATATCTTCATATAATACTAGCTTACATGAAAAAAATATTTTTTATACACGCAAACCATTCCCAAATTTTTTTTGTTCAATCCATTCCCAAGTTAAAAAGGAATATTGATGGGTAATTAGAATATATTAATATTTCCATTTGCTATATATGAGAAAGCACTTAGTACATTTAGCTGACTCTACCTGTCACCAAAGCTCCTCCATTCTCTCTCTCTCTCTTTCTATCTCTCACCAAAGCTTTTCCTTTGTTAAGTGGTCGGAGAGACAGGAGTGAATGATGAAGAAGGTGTGCTGAGCAAGATGGAGAAGCAGGGCACGTGCATTACTAACTCATCACTTAACCCACATATATACACTCTCCCCAAATGCATGTATATGATAGAGATGTGTGTGGAGTGTGATGATAATTGAGTTAGTTTTTCATGTGCTCATCTTCCCCATCATGACCACTTCACCTTGCTGATGATGATGATCCCAGTGTTAGTCGTATACTGACACACGTGGGAATATATATTATATATATCGATATATACATACGTGTGTGTGTGTGAAAGCGTATGTACGAAAAGCGTATTTAGGGAAAGCAGAATCCCGCAAAATAAACCTAATAATACGTACGTACGCAAGGGAAGCTTACTCCATTGGAAGTTTTATCAGGTATGTCTAACAAGGTTATATATTCATCATCACCATTTTTAGAACTAATCACCATCACCAATTCGAGCGTAAACGATTAAAGATTGAGAGAAATTTTTATTTTATTTTTATTTGAGTTATATGGATCATAAGATCAAATTTTATTGTAATAATCCTAATCCCCATAATTAGACACTATTACAGATTATATATATATCACTAAAAAAACTTATTTATAAAACTAAAATTTAAAATATTTTGTTGTTGTTGTAGCCATGTAGGACAGCTTTCTTACGTTTGCTTACTTGTTTATTTTGTTAAATTTAATTCGAAAAACTAACAAATAGTTAATTTAAAAAAAAACTCCATATTCAATATTATTTCCTAAATAATTTTTATTCGAGTGAATTGTAAAACTTTGCTATCAGTTTAGAGTTTTGTTAAGTGGATGGTGATCAAAATGAGTTATGCGTGGCTCTACATAATTTTCGTTAACTACTTTGTTTTATTACCAATGATTCATCAAACCATTAATTGCATGTGGTTTCATTCATACAAAAAAGGATACAAATAAAAAATTGTTAAAAATATCAAAAATTAAGTACCATTTTTAAAAAAATAACCTTAATATTTTTTTATTATATTTAGATTTAATTTTTATTGATTAATGTTTAGAGTTTAATATTAGGAAACGAAATTGAATTTATCACAAATTTAAAATATTTATGAAAATAATTATTATTAATGATAAAATCGAAAAGTGATAAACTTATGGTATAATTAATGATAAACTTATGGTATAATTAAAATTTTCGATAAATAGATCTAAGGATAAATTACTACTAAAACTAAACGGTTCGTGTTTTCCCCCATTTAAATGCATTATGCATAGAGTAATAGCGACATCATCTTCAATGTGGGCGTCTTTGACCTAATAAGTTAATGTGTCGGCGAGGAGTAATGTTTACGAATACAGAGTAAATGAAGATAATCAATTTAATTGGTTAGTGGCGCATGTGTTAAAGTTGATGGTTGGTTTACCTTGTTAATTTGCTCGTTTATGAGTTTGAGCATTTCAGATGGTACTCTATTCTTTTACTTTAATCACATTAAAAATATCTCAATGATATTCTATTTTTTATTCTATAATAGAATTTGAAATGATTTTTCATTATAAATAGAATAATTCATTTATTTTTGTTCATCACTTTGTTTTTTTCTTTTAAAATAGAATATTATTAGAATATAACTCAATTTGTTATAAAATTACTCTATTTTAAAAGAAAAAAAAATAAACCGAAATGGTCTTAGTCACGAGACGTTTGTATACATTAAAGCAATAAAATAACGAAACTACATTTATATAACTAATGATCGAATGATATATAGATTAAAGAAAACAATTTTGGCTTCAAACGATATAGAAAGATAAGGAGGAAGCAGCCAAACTCAAATCATAGGCAACAAACCTCACCAAAGCTAAAACAGATTGCAAAGACGATAAACTGAGCAACATAAACCAAAAATACACAAGAGCCGACCAAGCACAAGTTGAAAAAGATCTGTGTAACCACAGCCAAAACAGGGACGGGTCTAGGACAAAACTATAAAACTCTGTTTATAATACTTATAAATTTAAATTATCAACCAGGACATTATAAAAAAAGAACAAAACTTAGGTTCACCCCCTAGGGTGAACCTTTAAATTCACCTCTCCTTTTATCACCAATCAAAACGCCACGTAGATTATTATATAATTTTTTTTTTTAAACAGTTAAAAAAAGTAACGCCAATTTTAACGATGCAAAAGTCGCCAGCTAAATCATAAACCCTAAAATTTAAATTCTAAACCCTAAACCTCAAATTTTTAAATTCAAACTCTAAACTCTATACCCAAATCCAATACCCTAAACCCAAATCCTAAACCCTAAACCCAAACTATATACCCTAAACCCAAAACCTATGCCATAAACCCAATCTGTAAACCCTAAACCCAAACCATATACCCTAAACCTTAAACCCAAACCCTATAGGTTTAAAATTTGGGTTTAGGGTTTACGATTTGGGTTTAGGGTGAAGGATTTAGGTTTTTGGGTATATTGTTTGGGTTTAGGGTATAATATTTGGGTTTATGGTATAGGGTTTGGGTTTAAGGTTTTAGTGTTTGGGGTTTAGGTTTAAGGTCTAGGATTTGGGTTTAGGGTATACGGTTTGGATTTAGAGTCTAGGATTTGAGTTTATGGTATAAGATTTGGGTTTATGATTTAAGGTTTAGGGTTTAGAATTTAAGATTTAGCGTTTACGGTTTAGCTGGCGGCGTTAGCATCGCTAAAATTGGTGTTATTTTTTTTAACTATTTTTAAATAAATTTAATATATTTTTATTTAATTATCTAGATGGCACTTTGATTGGTCATAAAAAAATCAGTACAAAAATATACTGATTTGAAAATTTCATGGTGGGCAGCTGCCCTCCCAATTTTAGTGTAGCTTCATCCCTGAGCCAAAACACATGAACCATCACCACTCCCAGCGGCTACAATGTGCCATCCTGTCAACAAATATGTGATCTGTACATCTAGTGCCATATTACTACACACAACCCAACTCTTCAATTCAAACTAAGGAACCATCTGAAAACCAGTGGTGAAGGAACTTCCATCCAAACAACTTACCACTAATGGAACAAGCACCATAAGAAACAAAACTCGAAACTTAAGCATCGAAACTTAAGCAAGACATTCTTTCAAAAAAAGAAACTTAAGCAAGACAATCCAGATCTAATCACTCCACAATAGCAAATCAAACCACTAAAAAACTAAATCCCTGCAAAAAAACGAAATGACACAGGTCCTTTGGCAACGGCCAAACCTTTTTTGCCAAATAAACTAAGAGGGTATTATTCAATCAGTGATTTAAAATCAATTATTAATGTTTTACAACCCATCAAATTTTAAAAATTTAAGATAGTTTAAGTTGAAGCATTCTAAAATATCTGTAATATGCCTTAGATTTTAAGTTCACCCATTTATTCATGAAATTCTATAAGAAATGATTTGAAATCAATTGAAAATACAAAAAAAAATTTTTTTTTTGAAAATTGAATAACACTATATTTTAAAAAATTGATTTAAATCATTCATTGAATAACACTAGATTTTTAAAAAATTGATTTAAATCATTCATTAAATAACACTAGATTTTAAAATAAAATTTAAAATCATCATTCGAATAACATTAGATTATTTTTAGATTTAAACTCTATTAAAATACGTCATTGAATAAAACTCCCTCAATATAAATTTTGGTCGTCTTTTTTCTGCTGCTCTTTTAACACATGCACTATACACGTACATTTTTGGACTAGTAAGTTTTAATCTAGATGTTAATCAAGGCCGGGCTAAATACAACTAAGTAACATGTGTTTCAGGACCAAAAAATAAAAAATAAAAAAATATATATATACATGACTACTAACAACATGAGTGTTAGTTTTATTGGTAAAAATATTAGGTAATGTATTTGAGATGTTGGGTTTGATTCATAAAACAATGAGCCAATTTTTTTGTTTTGTTTATGGGCCAATATTTTTCATATCCGACTCTGTGTATAATACTATTGTAATCTACTAAACCACGTTCAAGTGGTATTAACAACTAAAGGCCCACCAGTTTTGTGCTAGCAAACAGTCTTTTAAAATCACAAAGTATGTTTTGGAAATGACCACCCATCGTTAGAGTTTTAGGAGGTGTTGTTGGTTATATAAAAGTCAGTTCCAATAGATTTAAAATTGATCAGATTTTAATTTTTGGATTCATTTGAAAATTTAGGATATATTTATCTAACTATTTCAAATCCATGTCCGTGTAAAAATGAAATCTACATGATATCATTTGAATTATATATGATAGAGTTGGCTTTTGTTGAATTCAACTGATTCTAATTTCTAATTTAAAAAAAAAAAGATGTAGAAAAAATGTAAATAGAAAAAGCCTCTAAATATTATATGATAGATTATAAATGTTTTTACAGTTGAATTTCGTTCCTCTAGTGATATTTCCATTTTTAATAACATTCCATAACTTGAATTTAAGTCGGCGTGACATCCTATTTTTACTTTGTTTTTATCTAAAATTCAAAGTCTATTTACGTTGACTTATATTAGGTGGAACATTGAATTTAGAAACTCAATTGAATTTGAATGAATTGGAGTTTCCATTAATTTATTGTGATATTCAACTATTAATTTCATTAATTTTTAAAAATATTTATGTTCTTGGATTAAATATTTATAATTATTTTATAAAAATCCTATAAATTCTAGTGTTGTTCAATTTTATAATTTTTTAATTTCATTAAATATTTGTGATCTTCAATTTTTTTATGGATTTTGTGATAATTGTATTTGAAATAATTTAATGAAAATTTACTAAAAATGTAAAGAATCAATTTTTGTCTTTAGATTAGGATTTAAAAATACTTTTTCATATTATTTATATATAAAATATATACGTTAATATTATTAGTCATTATTATATAAGAGAATGAAAATATAAATTTCATTATAAATTTAAAAATCTATTATCATTTTGATAACTGATAAACATATATTATTTGTCATAATTTATGTTGTTATGAAATTGTATTATCCCTACATGACTACAAAGTTATATAGTAATATAAAATTAGTTCAATTATTATTATATTTATATTATCCTACAAAAATTTACACGGCGAATCAATTATAAACAAAACAATTTTTTTAAAAAAAGGTTTAAACATTTATCTAATTAACAATTATTAAAAAAATATTTATTTATTGTCTATCAATTTCTTAAATATTTAAGTTTTCATAATCATGTTTTTATTCAATTTTATAAAAATAATTATTCTTTGTTTATATGAAAAATGATTAAGTATTGTTATTTCCATTATCAAGTTTTCATTTTTTTTTCTTTGGTATGAAAAGGTTAGTTCCTTGGATGTAAATGAATTGGCATCTATCAAATTTATTTAATTTTAAAAAAAATTCAAAACATCAGAACTAAATGATACATTAAAATCTTTATTAAATATTTTAAAATACTTAAAATCTATTATTATATTTTAAACTGAATTCTTCTAAAATCATTTAAATTTTTTTTTGAGCAAAAAAGTTATTTAAATTCTTCACTCGAAATCCATCTCTTAAAAGTAATTATAGGTCCGCCACTACGCTGACTCATCTGTTTCCATCTTAACGCGTCGCCATTTTTGAACCGTGTTGAATCTTTTAGTAACTTGTTTTGTTTTGTTTTGTTCTTTACTTTAAGATGCGAAAAATATACAATTGTTAGATCGTTTCTAATGTAATAAAAATAGAATATATGCGCATAGACTTTTCTCCTCAAGCAATTTTTTTTTATAAAGTCAACATATTCGATCCAGAGTTTTTTTGTGTTGTGTGTAGATTATATAAATAAACCATTCCTGCCTGAGCTTATCTTCTCGGCGATAACCAGACGAAAACAAATTCACCAAAGCAGAAAAAGATATAGAGAGCGAGAGAGCATATATTGTTATACAAAAAAAAAACATTTTGTGAGGGAGAAGAAATAAGAAAATGGAGCAGCCTTATGTGTACGCTTACCCACCAGGCACAGCAGCCCCTTCGGCTCCTCCGCCCCCACAAGGCGGTGGCATCGCAGGAGGGATAGTGGATCAAAGGTTCTGCGCTCCGTACCCCGTGGATCTAGCGATCGTGCGGAAGATGATGAAGTTGACCGACGGTAACTTCGTTATAACGGACGTTAACGGGAACCCAGGGCCGGCTTAACCCAATCAAGGGCCCTAGGGCAAAAAAATATTTTACCTTTAAAAATTTATATTTATTTAATATTTTAAATATAAATCAATAATATTTTATATATTTTGTGATGTAAATAGAACTATTATACATATAAAAAAATTTGGACCCTTTTTAGTTATATTAATTAATTTTTTTATTTTCTTCTATGTAAAAATATGTATTTATAAAAAATTTGGGCCTCTCAATTCTTAATATACGGGGGGACACGGGCTTGGGTCCGGGGCGGTCGCACCGGTTGTCCCCCTCCTAAGCCGGCCCTGCGGGAACCTGATGTTCAAGGTGAAGGAGCCGGTGTTTGGCCTTCACGACAAGAGGATCTTATTGGATGGTTCTGGATCTCCGGTCTTGACTTTGAGAGAAAAGGTCCGTAGATTAATTAGTTTGATTTGAATGTACTAATACGTACGTACGTATAGGCGCGCGGGATTAACTGAATTAAACTTTATATTGTAGATGGTGAGCTTGCATGACAGGTGGCAAGTATTTAGAGGAGGGAGTACGGAGCAGCGTGATCTGCTTTACACGGTGAAGCGATCGTCGATGCTTCAGTTTAAGACCAAACTTGATGTGTTTTTGAGTCACAATAAGGAAGAGAAGAGATGCGACTTCAGGGTCAAAGGGAGCTGGCTCGAACGCTCTTGTGTTGTCTACGCCGGCGAATCTGACTCCATCGTTGCCCAAGTAAACTCTCTCTCTCCTTAGGCCATGATTATTGTATGATTTTTTATGATCGGGTTATTAGCATAATATAAGAATTTTTTTTTAATTTTTTTTTCTTAAAATTTTTAGTTAAGAATCCACTTTAAGAACCCCGTAATAATCATATTCTTAGTCTATTTGTGAATCGGTAGTTTTCCCAAGTTTTATGAAATGTTTGACTTGATATAAAAAAATAGGACAAAACTACTTTGAATACGTGGTTAGTGATTTAAATGGAATGGTTTTGTGTATATGTATAATAGATGCACAAGAAGCACACTGTGCAGAGCGTGTTCTTGGGAAAGGACAATTTCTCCGTGACGGTTTATCCAAACGTTGATTATGCCTTCATTGCCTCTCTCGTCGTGATTCTCGATGATGTTAACCGAGAAGACCGCGCCGCGGCCGGCAGCAGCTGATCGATTCACAAGCTCACGTATTAGTGATATATGCTTTTGGTTTTGTATTTGTATTGTATTGTTGTACGTTCTGTGGACACTGTCACGTGGGATTTCCTCTATCTTTCTACTTGTAAAAATAAATGATCTTCAGCTATATGAATATGTTTTCTTTCAGTATTTTTGTTTTGTTAATTTGTTCTTTTGTAAATAATTTCTTTTTTCAGACATGTGTATTATAGTCTCCTAACATTTTTTTCCAAAATTTATAAGATGTCTATTAAAATCTTCTTTGTAATTTCAATATTTCAAGATTACCATATTTGTGAGTGGGTGAATTGTAACATCTTAATTTTTGGTATATGATGAAAGGTTTAATAGAATTGATTTGGCTACCTATATCATCAAATCACACTTAGTTTTTGGGCACACATTCATTTAAAACTCAAGAGTTAAACGTGTTTCGGTTTATTGGAGTAGTAAAAAATAGGTGACCTATCGAAAAGTAATTCATGATATCGTGGGAGCGGGACCAAAATACAGAAAAAATCATGTAATAGTTACATGGTTGGTAAACAAGACTTTCAAACCTCTATACCACGTGAATAGACGTGGAAAGTCTATTAAGTGTGGGCGGTTAGAGTGTTACATATCCCTCACAATATCAACTTGACATGACATTTAAAAACATAGAAACACCCCCGAAATTCCGAAAATTGGAAGAGTGAATAGGAGGAGATCAACAGCAATGTTCAAACACAAAAACACATCATGTTTTCATCTGCAAATAAATTTATAAATAAAAGAGTTAAAGATTGGACTTAAAAGAACTTACAGCTTAAGCAGTGGACATAGTAGAACTAACGAATGCATATAGAATCAGAGCTACTTATCGAACTACTGATTCTTCATCCCTAAAATGAAGAAAGAAATATAACATTAAACAGAAGTAAAGAAGTAGAACTATTTGCATCAACCAAAGCAGTAGAATGGTTACCCGCAAAATAAATAACCCAAGGAAACGTCAATGAACAAGATAGAAAGAGCTGTAAAGTCAGGGATACCTCAACACTTATTTGGACTTCTGGGCAAAAAAAAATAAAAGCTCTTAATATTTATTTAAAATTAAATATATTTTAAGAAATTATCATCAACCTCTTTATAAAATTTGTGATGAAAATAAATAATGTATATGTAAAATATTTTGAGAGTTTTCAACCAAATTTAGTGAATATTTAAAATTTTCTATATAAAATTATTTATGTATATATAATTATTGGGCCTTTAACTATCTACATTCAGAAGGACAGGGGTTTAGACTCGAAGCGATAGCATCATTTGTCTTTCCATTTCCATGTTAGCCCGCCTTATAAAGTTGGGCAAAACAGAAAGAAGAAAAGGATAAGTTTGGTGAGTGTGTAATGATAAAAAAAAGATAAGAAGGTGATAAAAAGATAATAATCTAAACCAGTAGATGATTAGAGAACTAATATAAAAGCAGGAACCACCCACCCAAATGAGCAAGATTTGTTAGCAAAAAGGGACAAGCAAGAACAGGCTGTTTGGTTTAAATTAGAACAAACAAACAAACGCTCTCCTCTCTCCTTTATAAAAATACTACAATTAAGGGTGGGGGTTTCGCCTTTGTGTGTGTGTGTTTTATCATTCGTCCCAAGCAGATCTCTTTCTCTCTCGCATCTCTTTCGTGCTTCATTGAGGAGGTGATTCTTCTTCTTCTTCTTCAAGGTTTTCATATACCTCTAAATAATCTAATAGATAGGAGAAACCAAAAAAAATTTATAGATTATTTGCTTGGCTGGTCCATTTGCCTGATATATGCTTTGTTTCTCTCGATATTTATATTTGTTGGATCTATATATATATTGTGTGGATCTATATTTTACATTTATCTTGTGATTGTTTCAACAAGGGCTCTCTCCTATTATTTTTTCAGGGTTCTGAAACAAAGAAAGGAGCGAATGCAGAAACATGTATTTGAAAGCTGAACAACAGTGCTATACTACTAGTACTGCTTTACACCTCCCTTCTCTTCCCTTTTTCTTCTCCACCCTCATCCCTCATCATCCCTCCTGCTCTCACTCTCAGAATGTTCGAAATAACGCCTCATGGAAGCATGTTCTATGTGAGGACGGTTGACCCTCTTCTTGCTTCTTGACTTTCCCTTTTTTTTATTTTTCTTTTCTTTTTAGTTGTATATTTGTAGCTCTTTATTACCCTCTTCCGCTTACCATTACTAGTAGTGAAGCTGATAATCCTATGGAAAAGAAAGGGACTGTGCTGATGCTTCGTTATGAGGTCGGCAAGTTACTTGGCCAGGGTACCTTTGCCAAGGTCTACCATGCCAGAAATCTCATTTCTGGTGATAGTGTCGCTCTTAAAGTCATCCAAAAAGATGGAATCCTCAATGTTGCTGGTATGACCGACCAGATTAAACGTGAGATCTCTGTCATGAGACTCTTGTCACACCCAAACATTGTCCACCTCCATGAAGTCATGGCCACTAAATCTAAAATCTACTTCGTTATGGAGCACGTTAAGGGCGGTGAGCTTTTCAACCAAGTCTCCAACGGCAAGCTCAAAGAAGCCGTTGCCAGAAAGTATTTCCAACAGCTTGTCCGCGCTGTTCACTACTGTCACACCCTTGGAGTTTGCCACAGGGACTTGAAGCCTGAGAATCTTCTCTTGGATGACAATGGGAATCTCAAAGTCTCTGATTTTGGACTCAGCGCTCTTTCTGACTCTAGACGCCAAGATGGCTTGCTCCACACCACATGTGGGACCCCTGCTTATGTTGCCCCTGAGGTTATAAGCAGGAATGGCTATGACGGGTTTAAAGCCGATGTGTGGTCTTGTGGTGTCATTCTTTACGTCCTTCTTGCTGGTTATCTCCCTTTCCGTGACTCCAACCTCATTGACTTGTATAAGAAGATTGGTAAAGCAGAGTTCAAGTTCCCCAACTGGTTTGCTCCCGGGGCTAGGAGATTGCTCAAGAGGATCTTGGATCCTAACCCCAACACCAGGATATCTACCGAGAAGATCATGCAGAGTTCTTGGTTCCGGAAAGGCATAGAAGAGGAGAAAGACGATGCTGATGCAGAGACCAACACAGAGGAGCAAATGCTGCTCAAGGACTGTGACAAGGCAAAGAAGCAGTGTATCAACTTGAATGCTTTTGAGATCATTTCGCTGTCCACCGGGTTTGATCTCTCGGGACTGTTTGAGAAAGGCGAAGAGAAGGAGGAGATGAGGTTTACGTCTAACCGAGAGGCGTCAGAGATCGTGGAGAAGCTGGTGGAGGTAGGGAGGGAACTTAAGATGAAAGTAAGGAAGAAGGAAGAAGGATGGAGGGTGAAGATGGAAGGTAGAAAAGAGGGGGCAGGGGTGGAAGCGGAGGTGTTTGAGATTGCTCCAAGCTTCCACATGGTGGTGATGAAGAAGAACGGTGGAGATACGGCGGAGTATAAGAGATTGATGAAGGAGAGTATAAGACCGGCTTTGATGGACATTGTATTGGCTTGGCATTGAAACTGTTAAAAAAACTACTATCTTTTTTATGTTTCTTTCTTACCAAAGTGTTTAGTTTCATTCTTGATTCTGAAGATCTTTAAGACGTGTGTTTCTTGTTTTCAAGGTGTAACAATAATGAACTCATTCACTATATGAAAAAAAGAAGATTATACTCAGTCTGTTTAAAACAATCCAAAGTTTTAGAATTTTTACCCATATTAAAAAAAAATTGATTGTCAATTTTTTTATAATTAACTAATCTCTATAAATTTTAACAAATATAATTTCAAAAATTACAATTATGTTTTTTAAAGTTTACAATCTACAATTAATTAGTACATTAAAATTATAAATTAATAACTTATTTATACGTTTTATATACATACAGACAAACAATTGTATTATTTACTTTATATACCTCTATATTTTTAACACTTCTATATATTTTGTTAATATCTAATAAAATTATATTTAAACCATATTTAAATTTTATAAAACATATTTGATATACACTAAATAGCAATAAAATAATATGAAAATCAAAAATCAAAAATACTTAATAAATATACAGTAAAATTGATTATTTTATTTTATAAAAATATATTTTAAAATTAAAAATTAACTATTTTAAAAAGATGAATAATTCTATAAATTAATAAATATTTTATAGTTTTAACATTAGTGAGTGTAATTGTATGAAGTTGTTGTTTTGTATTATCTTAGACTTTTAGATGTGGAAAAGTAAAATGTTATGTATATAACAAAAGAAAAGAAGTAATGTCCCCAAAACAAATTAACTATGCATCTTTTTGAGTGGGTGTTTTTTTAACACTCATCAAACTATAGATTATATCATTATATAATCTTTATTCTATTACATATAGTGATCAATTACATATAGCATATACAAATATGATGAACAATGGTAACTTTTCTCATAATATTAATTAAGATCGGCGAATAGTTTAGCATGTATAATATACTCGATATACGTGCTTTCTCTGCAGTACACAACAACAGTTTTGTCTATGAGCATATGTTTCGTCAAACATTTATTTTTGGTGTTTGACATGTTTCTAATTACGTCACGTAATTTGTTACCTTCGTATGAAAGAAAAGGAGGAGCGGTCAAAGGTAAAACAGCTAGATAGATACACATAGGATATGGTTTGGAAAGTTTCTTTGTTGGTTGGATGCTTCTGGTTGACCGGCCCGATTCGAAAACAACGACTAAATGGGACAGGCTCATTGAATTTACGTTCTCAATAGACCACCCTCGGCCCATAATCCAATACATTCTTTTATTTTTCATTTGGTCAAATCAAAGTTTTTCTCGATCTAATCAGTTTTAATAACCCGATACGACATCTACGGATTTTGCTTAATCCAGGTTTTTCAGTGGGCCAACAAATTGGATAACCAAAGAACCACCCAATTTCTGACTCTAACTATCATATTAGAACTCCTTTTTAGCCTAACTATTACGTGATATTATACATGTTTGTATATATCCCACCAACTAGCTCGGGTTTATCTATTTAGAATATTTTCATTATTATAATTTTTTATATCAATAGCAAAGAAAACGTGTATGTCTAAATATAGACGTTGAGATGCTTGATGAATAATAAGAATTACTTGATATTATACAACTTCTCATAATATTAGAACCATAACACAGAAATTTCGATAGCATACTAACAATTTTTCTTAGTTGTAAAATTTGTTTAGCATACATTAAAATTTGGTGGTTCGATGAAACGTAAATGAAATTGGTTGTGTTGTAGTTAAGTTTTCCTTTTATATCCACATAAAGTTGGGTTCATATAGACACGATTAAGTACAATTAGCATGTACAGGACAATCAGTACAAAAGAGCAAGATAAAATAGTCAAGTAAAAATAAATCATATAATGCTCGGAGACACATTATTGATATGCTAATTTTTGTCAATTATAAAAGTACAAATTATTGAGCAATGGTTTGAATGTGGATAGCATAAAAGAGAAAAGAATTAATTATGAGAATTATTGGTGTATGGTGGCACATGGAAAGTCCACCAACTAGTCACAATGCGATAAGGACAAGCTCTTATTTATCAAAAAGTTGAATGTACTTCGGTTACTTCTCATGGCTCAAATCTGGACAGTTGGCTTTCACTCATTGATAAATTAATTTCAGTTGCATAATCGCACCACCATTATCCATCTGATTTTCATCTCCTCATATAAATTTTTAATAGTATTACATCTGCTTCACACATAGTGCTCTATTATTTCTCTATGCATGCGGTTCGTGCACGATTTGCCATTTACATGACAGTTCTTCTTGTATTGGTGCATCCCAGTTCTGATAACCATTTACAAAAAAACATTGATAATCCAGGTTACATGATAAGTTACAGAGGCTAAAGTACTTAAGAGAAGAAAAAAAATTGAGAATTTTCCTGAATAGTTTTGTCAGATAAAAGCCAGAAGTTTTGTAATGTTTTTTTTTCTTGGATGATTTTGACAGATACCTAAAAATTTATGTCGTCGCATTCACGTCACGCAAAGAAGAAGCACCTTCCTGGTTATGGGTTGTTTCTAAACCGGCCACCGTCTGGTCCGGTTTATGCAAAATCTCCACGAGGAGAGGCCTCAGTGTATCAGACCAAATATCTCCTCCAGCTCGTTGTCGCTGCCTCACCTCGATCATCACCAGCTCATCCGTAAGCTGATTAATCTCCACAACCATCGCAAAGCAACCACT
Organism: Sinapis alba; assembly: GCA_012274485.2. NCBI lineage: Eukaryota > Viridiplantae > Streptophyta > Magnoliopsida > Brassicales > Brassicaceae > Sinapis > Sinapis alba. The sequence continues at coordinate 144,849 of MU105735.1, read as the reverse complement.
TTCCCCTTGTATCTTCATCCCCCACGCTTCCTTGTTCGCCACAGTCAGATTCTCCGCAGCCGCCATCTCCCCCAGCTTCTCCACCACCTTCGCCGCCGTCAAACCCGACACGAACCGCTCCACACGATCGTACCTTCCGCAAAACAGACCGGAGAGATTGAACCCTGGAGATCCCGAGATGATGTGGAAGGCGTTCATCCGCATCTCGTTGGCCTGGAGTTTCATGTCGGAATCCTCGAGATGGAATTTGGACATTCGCTCATCGTATCCCTGTTTGAACCAGGGATCGCGGATGATCTCTTCGATTGTGATCCTGGACTGAGGATTAGTGTCGAGAAGGCGAGTGAGGAGTCGCCGGAGATCAGGAGAAGTCCACTTGGGGATGCGGAATTCACCTTTGTAGATTTTCCTATACATGACCATGAGGTTATGGTCGTTGAACGGTAGATAACCAGCGTTGAGCACAAACAGTATCACTCCACATGACCACACGTCGATTTTAGCACCATCGTATCCTTTCTTCGCCAAAACCTCAGGCGCCACGTAGGCAGGGGTCCCACAGAGTGTGTGAAGGAGTCCGTCGGGTCGGATCTGCTCCGTGAGTGCGCTGAGTCCAAAATCGGAGATTTTCAAATCGAGCTTCTCATCTAAGAGGAGATTCTCCGGTTTAAGATCCCGGTGAAATACGCCGCGGGAGTGGCAGTAACCAACGGCGGAGATTAGCTGGTGGAAATATCTCCGGCTGAGATCCTCCGAGAATCTTCCTTTGGAGACTTTCGCGAAGAGCTCGCCTCCTTTGGCGAATTCCATTACGAAGAAGATCTTGGATTTGGTGGCGAGAACCTCCAAGAGGCGCACGATGTATGGATGATTCAAGCGGTGCATGATAGCTATCTCCCTCTTGATGTTGGCGTTAAGACCTCCTTTATTCAGCCTTTGCTTGCTCACTACTTTGATCGCAACGCTCTGTCCCGTCCCCGTGTCTCTCCCTCGGTACACTTTCGCGAACGCGCCACATCCCACCAACTTCCCCACCTCGTACTTCCCCAACACAACCCCTCGCTGCTTCTCCTCCATTTTCTTTTCAGATCCTTTCTCTTCAATTCCGGTTCCCTGATACTGAATTCTGCGTAACCATTAAGAATTCAAAACCAAAAAAAGAAAATAAGAAAAACTTTCCACTCTCTGTTGTTGATAGAAGAAAGCTAACTTAATGAGTAAACATTTGAAAGAAAAAAAAAACTTATACGATAACTTGAGAACAATAAGATAGAGAGATCAATTTGATTTCGGATAAGAGATTAAAGCTCTGTATCGAGTTGTTACATATTTATCAGTGTCTTGAGGTAGGAGACGAGGGTATTTATGTAAAATACTGACTTTTTCCTTTTTTTTCTCTTTGGTAAAGACGTGAGAGGTTTTCTGTTTTTGTTTTTTTTTTCTTAATATTTTACGAAGATTTAGACGTTAAGTTGAATTGCAACCATACACGTGTCTCGTTGCTTGTTGTCGTGTTGATTTGGTATCTCCAAGGGTTTAGGCCATAGAATATATTTTACATATTCGTATCTTCGCCTAGTGTTATACAATTTCCACCAAATGTTTTCAATTTTCTTCACTATAAAATTCTCCCAACTATAATTAATAAAGAGGAATGTCACATTCCTCATTTCTAAGAGAATAATTTTCGTTGACAAATAAAAAGAGAAAGTAATTTTCAACAATGGAACATATTTTTCCCCAATTTATTCATATATAGAATAAGTTCATTCTAAATTGAGGAAGAAATTAAAACTAATTGCTTTCATTGGTTTATAATTAAAATTATCTTTTACTGTTTTATTTTTATACCTATTTAAAAAATAAAATATTTGCTAATTTAGAAAATTTATTGAGAAATTGATTAAAATATCATAAGTTGGATTTCACTATAAATAATTCTTAAACTTTTGTAAATGATATATGATGGTAAATTTAATCTTTTTATCATAAATTAAGGGTATATATAAATTTTAAAGGTAAATTTGAAAATAATAGAAAATCTGTGTAAAATTAGAATTATCTCAAACTTATTCGACTTATGGAATCAATCACTTGGATACTAGTTCATAAATTATATTAATTCTTTAAAAACTAATGATCTGCGCATCTACATAAGTGTTTGTTTTTATTTTTCTGCAAACAAAAATTTATTTTGTATAAGTGATATAATTTATTAAATTTATCTGTATTAAATAATTCTTTAATATGACTTTTTACATATAATAGTTTTATAATTTATATTAATTAATTTTATTTTGTTCTAGAAATTGTCAATTGTATCACTCATATTTTTAGAATATAATTCGTGCATCCACACAAATATATTTTTAATGTATAAATTTTTTATGATATCTTATAAAAAAATCAGTTTTATATATTATTTAACTGGTGTTATATATTTTATACTTTTCACATTTATCATGTTAAATTTACAATGACTATTATTTATATGAAAATATACATAAAACAATATATTTATATATTAATTTATATTGATATTATATAATATAATGATTTTATGTGACTTTTATTTTTTAGTTATTACCAATTAAATTTATAACAATATTGTATTTTAAATTTAATAAATTTATTATTTAAATTTATTTATGATTGTTTTATCATTTTTATTAATTAATTATTAATAATATAATATTTAAATATTTAAATTAATTTTTCATGGTTTTATAGTTGTTTAACTAATCAAGATAACCTTAATTATTTTCTCAAGTTAATTACTTATTTATTTTAAAATTAGATTTTAATATTAGTTAGTTTGAAAATCAGTTTAGGTATGTTTTATGGTTGTTTAGTTTGACAAAAAATAATAAATGTTAAATGTTAATATTAGATAGTTTCTTAGTGGCATTAAAGTGTTATTACACAGTTGTTTTAATTTATAATTGATTTAGGAAATGATCTTTAAATTAGAAAAAGACAAAAATTGGTGAAAGATAGATTTATTTAATTACTTCATTGACAATGGATAATTCTTATTTATACTCATATTTCAATAATACAGATTTATTTCATTTTTTTATTATATTTACTCTTTCTTTAAAGAAATTCATTTTAGCAATCTTAATAGACACAGATCTGTGAAGTGCATATCTTCCTAATACTGAATAGAAGATAATTGGTGAAAGTTATAATGACAATTATATATATTATGCCACTAAATATTTGTTTTTGTTTTTATTTTTCTTTATCAACAATTATTCCTTTTTCTAAAATTTTTGATTAGTGTATTAGTTCTTATATATATATATATATATATATATATATGTGTGTGTGTGTGTAAATTTAACTAAGAGATATTTCAACTAAAACAATACAAAGACACTTTTCTTTTAAAATATGTAAATGTTTAAAATGAATATTTAAATTTTGTGGAGTAGTTGGTTAGTACTTCAAAAACTAGTATATTTGAATAATAGTATATTATAAATATGATTTTAATTTTATTTTGTGGTATTTTATTGTTTAGTATTTGTTATGTATCATGTAGATTTTTTTTTTTTTGCTAAATATGTATCATGTAGAAGTTGATGATCAGCAAAAAATATACAATGTATTTGTCTATATTTTGTTTTAAAACAGTTGTTTTCTAAATAGTCATAATCTAAAATTTTATATTAACAAATAGTTCTGAAATAATTATATTAGAATATAATCAAATGGTAATGATAACATTGATTAACATTGCTATACAATTAAGTTCATGAAATTATTTTCATCAATTTTAAATAAAATTAAATTAGATTAAAGAGTTTAATTGAATTTATATTACAAAATATATATAATATTAAGAAAACGTAAAAAAACATGTTATTAGAAATTTGATTAGAACATCAAAAAATATAGGACTGACACTGTAAATGAGAGGATGCAACAGAGAAGGTAATGAAATAGAGGATAACAATAAACTAAAGATTCCTATTGTCATGGCTACTATTAGAACCATGTCATGTGGGAGGAGGAACCTGTCGTCATTTTGAATAGGTTGATGGTGGGTCATGTCCATACTTGCTTGTTTTCTCTCAAGTCTGATCGTCTTGCAAAATGAGTTTATTGATATTGTGACTGGCCTTTATTCGCCGATGGACTCTTTAAAACTTCATTAGAATTTTTTTAGGGGGATTTATTCTATTAGGCACTTCTAAGTTTTCTTCAACACCTAAAAAACACTTAAGAGGAGAAAAACAATTTGCCACTGTACATGATTGCCTCTGTTATTATGCTCTTACGATAGAATCTTGTTCTGTTTAGATTTTATGTGCCAAGATTAAGGTGAAAATACCACTATTTTGAGAAATGCTTAAATAAGAAAGGTGAAACTTAAAAAGTGTAACTATCTCTTTTTAATTAACTTAGCTACAAAATAAAGGTTCTTTTAAAATATATATATTTGTATTAGTTATAAATGATGTAAAATAAATTTATATCACTTAAATAAATGATTCTGAAAATAGTGATGCAAATAATGTATATTTGTTTCATTTGTAGATAAATGATTTAAAACAAAATCATTTAATTTTCTGATATAATTTAAGTGATTTAATTCACATCTTTTTTTTGTAGTGTATAGAGATTCCTCGAACTTTCAACCTTAGTAGTTGATATATAAGTAACTAATATCATTGCCCTGTCAAATTTTATATCATCGACTTATCCATACAATCCTTAGTCTTTGTAGCCGCGTTATAACTTTTTTCCAGGAAAAATTTATAAGATTGCACTTTGAAACAAATACTATCGGTTTTTAAACGTCACAAATACTGTCGACTAATGTTAAAAAAAATACTGTCAGCGTAATAAAAAACATAAACATTCAGACTATAAAGTTTGAATTGTCCGTACAAGAATCATAAGTTCATAGGTTATTTCATAAGTTGCAAGACTAGTCAACAAATTAATCAGATTTTCATATCATATCATTTCAATTACTAATTATACTTTTAAAATATTAAGTTGTATATTATTTTCATACTATTTTTTACTAGTGAGTTTATTGAAAAGGTTAAAATTCAAATTTAATATAACTAGAACAAATACAAATTCTCAAAAAGATTGTGCTAGAAATCATAACCAATGTAATATATTTTTATAATATATAGCTATAAGATTTTATATGTACTATTTTGTAAAATTATATATATATACAAATTATTTAAACTTGTTGTTTGGTATCCTATCTTACATTTTATATATCCCTATATTATAATTATATAAAAAAATAGATGCCTTATCTGCATTTTACGTGGACATACCTATTTTTAGAAATTTTAATATAATATTCATTATGAGAGCCAACATTGGATTAAATTATTTGATGGTTATTGTTAAATAACATTCCCTTTATTTTATAAAAATATTATTTTGATTTTTTGTTATATAACGAATGTTAATTTGAATTTTAATGCAATTCAATTTATTTTAAATTTAATATTAATTACAAAATTATTGATATTATAAATAATATTATTTATCTTAAATACTATTAACTAAATATTTGTAATTAATAAAAATATAAATTTATTTTTATTATTTGGACGTTAAGATGTTTCAAAAGTTTTAAGGAGACATTCTTTACAAAATAGAGAACATAGAGACATGCCAATGATGGGTTTGCAGAACCATAAGCTCAGACAATCAAATGATTGGGGTGATTAATATGTGATAAAACTTATCACTTTTACATAATGAATTCCTGATTTTGGCTATAAAATGTATCAATAATTTACTATTTTTAAAAATGATTTTTGCAAAAAAAATATTCTCAACTAGTGAAAATAATGTTGATATCTGAAGAACGTCTATTTTTTACTATCATATGATTGAATTTTTAGTGATAATTAAAAAAATTCTCCAATTTCTCGAATGCATATCAAAAGTATAAAATTTAATAATGAATAAACTTATACGAAATAATCGGAGTTTTTTTCTATTTTATTATATATTGATTATGTACTTCTCGTTTGGTTATCCCAATTGATTTCTTCTGTTAATTAGTTTAGTTATTGTTGTTAACAAATATTTATAGATATATGTTTTAAGATATATATTTAATAAATTATTCATTTGAATAATGTTTACTATATTTTAAGGAGCATAAATTACCATAAGTTTAGTACTCAAGATATTATAGTTTTTTAGTAGCTATTTTATATTTCGGTGTTGTCCTTTATGGAGTTGTGGTTAAGATCCTTTTGAAGAAATAAAACAATTTTTTTTTAGATAGAGTCGATTCATAGAAAAGCTTACCACGTGAGCTACCCACCGCATACGAGGTGTAGAACAAAATATACATCAATTTCAGATTTAAATTATTTTTGTAATTTATCTTAAACAGCGAAATGTTAGTACAAGATTAGATACTCATACGTGTTTGTATTTGCACTCACGCTGTCCAATTGCACACATATAAGACACCCACAGTTACTACTAGGACTGACCAATCAAGATCCCAATCGGATTTTGATTTGGATTTATTCCGATTTCCAAGTTTTTAAGTTTTCAAATTCATAAATTTTAATTCCATTTGGATATTGTAAAATTTTGGCCAGATTTGGTTTTGATTTAGTCGAGTTCGGTTTAGTTTTAGTTACATATTCAAAATTCGATTGAACCTAAAATAGTTTCAGTTTCAGATATTAATCGAATTATCGATTCCAAAAATATTGATTTGTATTTAATGAAATTCAATATTTTCAATAAATTTGTGTACGTGATTTTCTCAAACCATATTATTATTTTTCAAAACTTTGAAAGATTGGTCTATCAATTATATTAACTTCTTCCGTAAACTATATGTGACAATATCTGATATTTACGACAAACTAAAATTTTGTATGAATAAGAAACATATATAATGAAACATAATAAGTTAAAATTAATAATTAAAAACTCTATAAACTTAAGAAACATTAATCAAACTTAAAAAATATTGTTTAAACTTGAGAAATAAATTTATTCATAACTGAATTTTAAATGTAATTGTCAAAACATAAAAATATTAATATTGATTAAATACCAGAAATATATATTAATTTAATTTAATTATTTATTTTATAAATAATTATTTTAAATATTTAATAATATTTTAATGTATTTTAGATACAAATTGGACTGAAATTGAGGTTGGTACAATTTCTTTTTAGGATTTTAAAATTTCAGATCTAATTATAATATTATTATCTTTTGATTAATTTTTGAGAAATTCCCTTAGATAACCTTTTTTACTTTGTTTGTCACAAAAATAGCTTTTAAGGAAGAAAATGACCAAAATATTTTTTTTAGAAGCTAAAAAATTTATTTATAAGCATTTATAGTCCTAGGGTTAACTAATTTGGACTTTAGGGTTTAGAGTTAAGGGATGGGTTTGGGGTTAGGGTTTCAAATTTCAAAAAAAAATAAAAAAAAATCAAATTTTCAAAAAAAAAAAAGTCTATTTTGGTCATTTTATTTTTTGAGGGCTATTTTTGTGATAAAAACTTAAAAAGAGTTATTTAAGAGAATTGCCCTTAATTTTTTGTCAACTTATTTATTGATTAATGATTATGATACGGATGTCGCATTTGGATAATGAGAACAAAGCTAACGTCAGGCAGTAGCTAGTTTTTTTTTTTTTTTTTTGGTAAGATGCAATAGCTAGTTTCGCTTAAATAATGCGAGAAAATGGGTTCAAATTTATATGCAGATAAGGACATAAACTATATCAAATTTTTATGAAATCAGTTATTTAAAGTCTAAACAAAAATGTGAGATTAGTATCTATTTAAAATTTCTCAAATAGTTGACCAATAAACTTAAGTCGTCATCACCGCTTAATTATAAGACGAACGAGAAAATATGTGGGCTTTGGCCATAATTTATAAAAAATAAATTTCGCCTTCGGCCATCTTCCCTTAAATTATTTTCTGCCAAAGTAACAAATCAAATCTTTTTAAAAAGATAAACGATGTTAAGGTTATACTGTGTATCAAAATATGAGCAATTTAAGTCTAAGTCGATGGACCACATTGAAGGTCCATAAGAGAGAGATAGAAGGCACAATTAAATTATCACATGGGCACAAGAACATACAGTAGTTGGTTTATTAGAGCATCACCAATGAGATTTTTTTTCTCCCAGAACTCTCAAAAATAGTATTCTAATTATATAATATTTTTTATGAATCAATTAAAATGAGACAAATAAAAAACAATACTCTTAAGAGCATTATTAGTGGTAAGAGATTCACATAAGTTTTTTTCAATGTAATACTAATATTTTTAATTGAATTTAGTTAATTAATTAAATTTAAAGTCATAAAGGATGTTCAAGCCAAAAAATACTAGGAAGTGAGAGTCCCTCAATGTTGAGGACATTATCAATGGTGTGCTCTCACATATGTTCTCAAATAATAACATTTAAATGATTATTTATTTTTAACTTTTGTAAACATATATAAATTAGACACATTAGAATATGTGTTAGAACATATTTTTAGTAGAGAACACTTCTTGATTTTCTCTTTTAATTTATAATTAGTTGTATTTATTTTTATTAAGGGAACATGTATGAAAGTACACTATTACTAATACTTTGATGCCCTAAATTTTTCCTTCTCTTTTATTTTATCATTTTCTTATTAAATTCCCTTATTTCGCTATCTCCTTTACGTATTTTCAAACACATTTGTTGTTATAACAATTTTTATTTAGTGTGGCTTTTAATGTGTGCCAAGTAAATTGATTTCGCGTCCACATTCAAAGTGAAAATTTAGTATTATACTAATAAACATTATTGTCTATAGGTTTTGTCAGACGATACCCTGACGTTGATATTTATTCAATATTTCTGGTTCTTTACGAATTCACTGACATTTTTAGGGACTTCAAAAGAAATATGTTGAGTATGTGGAGCGAGTCAGCATAAGTGGGGAGAATCTGTCTTCTTCCTTGCGAATAATTAAGCGGTGATGTGCATGTTTAACTAATGAGATATATCTGTTTATTTTATTTTCAATATACTAGAGAGTCACTAATAATATACAAAACAGAGGGCATTGCTTACGCACTACGGAGACACTAATTGATCGATCGTGAGATTGCTTGTCATCGTTGAAACCGAAATTCATTCAGAAATAAAGATCTACGTTGTCAGTAACTTGTTTGAAGAATTATCTAAAAAAGAAAAATTTGAGTTATAATCAATTATGAAAAATATATTTTATTAATTAATAAAGCAGAAACAAATTGATAAATATAAAGGATATATGATAACAGGAAAGTATGAATATATTGAATCTATAATTTAGCTATAACGAAGATTATATCTTCCTTTCTTAATTTCTCATTTTTTTAATAGGTTTATGATGTGGATCATAAGTTTTTATGGTTGTCTTTAATGCATTTGATTCTTTTACATTTTGTTTTAACTGGCTAAATTCAATGTGTGAGACTTTCTCAGTTTAGAATTGACTTTAACCTTCATGAGTCTATTGTTCATTCTTAGACTTTGATAATGCTATTTGGCTTTATTATGTTTGGGTTGAGATTTCAAACCAAGTCTGGAGTGGAGGTGAAAACCAACTCCAACAATGGTCATTCCCGGTATATCTAGGTTGTTAAGTGAACTGGATATTGAATCTGATTGGATAGTGTAAGAATCCGGTTTGGTGACTCTACGATGAGATTTGACTGAAACAAATTAAGAGATTTGATTTTCTCTCTTTGAAAAATAAATCATATGTAAAGTGATAATAATTTTCTTTCGCGACTTTTGATCTTACTCAAAAAAGATATAATCCATTCGGAAGAGAGAAGCAAGAAAGAAGATCACCAAAGATGAAACGGCATGAAAGGTGGCTTCCAAGGTGATTATTGATCCACGGGTAAATGATAATTTTACTAACTATTTAAATTAATTTTATATTTGTTCAAATATGTAGTCTTTTTTTACATCCCAAATCAAATTCTAAATTATATTTGACAAATTCCTTACTTTTCAATGGTTAGAATTTTTTTAGCAGTTTAAAATTTAATTATTAAATTTAATTATAGACACTATGTTGTTATTATAACTTTAAGATATCCTTGGAGTATCTAGAGCTATCTAGAACATGATTAATCTGAGGTTCTTAGGGTGAGGTTATTAACGTAATTTAAGAACCAATTCTTAATTTTTTCTTTGTGAAAGTTAAGAACCGGTTCTTAAATTATATTAAGAATCTTACCCTAAAAAACTCGGATTAATCATGCTCTAAGAGTGTTCTTATTATTGTGTGTTATACACCTAATAATAATACAGAGCTTTCTAAAAGCCTATTAGAATAAAACAAAAGTTTATTTTCAAATTTGTCTCTGGGGCACAAACTATTATCAACATATTCAAGACATTAAGCTGCTCCATCAAAAATTTCATGATTAATGAAGAGAACTATGTGGGGATTTATCATTTATATATGGAAAAGAGTAACACAATTTGGAGAATTATTTTGAGTGTATTACAAAATTATGTGTATCCCATAAAAAGCCCAAAAGTGGAGCATACATACAAATACCCCACATAACATTGTTCTTGTATATAAGGCCTTCTGGAGCAGCTATTAATCTCATAATAAAGCCCAATTTATACTAGTGTCTTGCATATGCCTACTTGTCTTGTTCAGTTTTTTTTCCTTTTTCCATTTCCAGATATAAATAATATGCAGCATAATAACTATTCAGCCCAGTGTATGATTTAGATTATTCTATATTTCAAGCATTGAGAAAATCCATATAATCGGAGAGAAACAAAATGATTCTATTGATTAAAGGAAAATTTTCCCCTATAACCAAACAAAAAACACTAATTCACTAACTATCTGAAACCACTCCCTCTCTCCTACTTTTTCTTTTTATCTCTCTCTAACTTTTTTCTACAAATCTAATTATCCTTTTTTTTGGTTAGTTGGCAAATAAACCATTGATTAAAAAACCTAAGCTAAGTTTCAAAAAAAAAAAACTCAAAGCTTGACGGAGTAGTTTTATGTAACGTATAAATTTTAATTGTCACTAACTCACTATGATTTACATTTTTTGTATTATAATTTCACTGGAAACATTTATGAATGTGGAATAGTTGTTGGTAATAGACAAAAGAATTGGCACAAAACTTCAACACAGAGGACAGAGCAATTCCACGCACAAACTAAAACCATTTCTAACTCATTTCTAATTTTATCTATATATATCTATACTTTAGGTTTTTTCACTAATTGTTCATACCTTTCAATCTAAACTGTGTATTTCATTAAAGGGTTTTTGAACGTTTTAAGTCATTATATTTTCCTTTCTAATACTACGTCATTTTCTTTAAATTATTTTAATAGTTTTGTTTTAATATATAATCTAGATTTTAATCCAATCTATAATTATTTAATCTTTAATACAATACAAAAAATAGTTTAGGGTCTCAACCTTTAAACGAAATTAGAAACGTCAACGAAAATGTGAAATTGATTAATATATACAAACATAAATTTACAAATATTTTGTATATTTATATGAAATTTTAAGAAAAATAAATAATTCGTGTTTTTAAAGTGCGGATCAAAATTTAGTTTTCCTTTAAAATATAAAATTTCTATATAGAGATGAATTTTCTTTTAATATATACCTTTATATACTTTATATAGAGCAAAAAGTAGTATTTTCTATGTTTTTCTTTAAAATAAAAATCTATTATAAAGTTATATATTGGAGTAAAGTTATATCTATAATAAAAAAATATATTTTGAAATAAAATATAAAGATATAGAGATGCTCTAAAGATGGAACTACTCTGGGCGCTCTCTCTCTCGTAATTTGGGTGGGGGGTGGGGGGAAAGAAGACAGGTCCTTTCGTCGTGTGCGTGGAAGATAACAAAGGGCTCTTTTCGTGATAAAGTCTGGGCCGAACCCATTTCGTAGATTGAATATTTCTGTTTGTACAAAATTTAGCAAAAAAAAATAAATATTTTTCTGTTTGTTTCGACAATACATAGTCCTCGTAACATTTATTTACATGAACATCGCGCTCGTTTTAGGAAACTGTAAACGCAAAAGAAATTATACAACTACTTTTTCTTTACATTTCGATATTAGATCGTGATGCACATTCAAAACAAAAAAAAAAGATTATTACACTTACCACAGTTACTACTACTAGTAGTACATCTTTTAAAACAACTACTATAGTACATAAAGTATTTATTAAAAAAAATAAGTGTCAGTGTCAAATGTCAATGTAATTAGTAGGAGGGAGGGAAATGAAAGGCGAACATAATCTAACACAAAATCAAGAAAAATAGAGTGAGAGAATCTCATTCTCACCTATACTTTTTATAACTTGCACGTTTTGTGGACCCAAACGTACTCACTCTCCCCCCCCCACCCTATTATATAATCTCCACCCCTTGACTCTCTCATTTTTGCATCTCAAAACCCTCATTTTACAGAAGAAAAAAGAAAGAAAAAAAGATGGGTAATTATCGGTTTAGGCTATCGGAATTAGTCCCTAACGCATGGTTTTACAAACTGAGAGACATGGGGAAATCAAGGAAGAAGCAACAAAACAGCTCGGTGTCTCTTTCTCCCATCAAGAAACAGCAACCAGTTCCTACTCCTACTCCTAGCACAGCGCGCAGTCCTAGACTTCCTCCTCGTCGCTCATCTTCCTACTACGCAAGGCCAGGATCAAGAAACTCTCTCCACAACCGCTCCACCACCATCTCCTCTGCTCCTCCGAAGCAAGTCATTTCCTCCGCATCCACGACTGAGTCGTCTTTCTCACCACCCGAGTTTCGCTCTGATCAACTACTCATCCCTGACGAGTCGTTAGACAGCTCCTCGCACAGCCCTTGCAGCTACGTTAGCTCCAAAGCCGTTACGCCCCTTCTTGAACTCGATCTCCATCCCATCATCACCAAACCCACCACCGTGGGCAAAACGGCAGGGAGTTCTCCCGCGGGTGTGAGACTTAGACGACTGCGTTCGCCAAGGATCTCGACGAGGAAAGTTGCGAGCAGCGGAGAAAGGACGGCGACTGTGAGTTCGCGGCGAAGCAGGGCGGTGGTGAAGGCGTCGGTAGACCCGAGGAGAGATTTTAAGGAGTCGATGGAAGAGATGATCTCGGAGAACAACATAAGAGGGTCCAAGGATCTAGAGGAGCTTCTAGCTTGCTATCTCTGTCTCAATTCCGACGAGTATCACCACATTATCATCAATGTCTTCAAGCAAATCTGGCTTGATCTTAATCTTCTTTATAAAGAATGATCCAATACTATTTTATCTTTACCCACTAGTTAGTCCTTAATATATATAACTATTTTTATTATCATATGCATGGTTATTAATTAATATGTGTATATTTATAAATATATAGCTAGAGCCAAGAGTCTTGTACTTGTCTAAAGGTGGTGCCATTCGTTGAAAATGTCAAGTACTGGGGCATTTCTATCCAAATTGGTCCTCTTCCTATGAATCTTACTATTGCACGGACAAACATGGTTTGACACAACAACATAAAGTGTTACTATGTGTTCAATTTAATGTGGCTGGTTTATTAATTATGTTACAGAATCAACTTTTCTATTATGAATCAGAACTCTTTTTTTTTTTTTTTCTTGTCATGACGTCCCTCTGTATAGAAGGTCCTCTAGAATGAATCGGAACTTAGGTCATCATTATCACCGGTCTGTTAACCGGGGTTCTTAGCTTCAGATGAGAAATAGTTTTTAGCGTTTTTTAATTTTTAACTAAGAAAAACTAAGAACCGTTTCTTAAATAAGAGATATAAGAACTGTCTCTTAGGCAAAAAATGTTAAAAAAAAATCAAATCATAAATTAAGAACCCCGGTTAAAAGACCGGAGATAATGATACTCTTATTGTCTTAATTTACATTCCAATGTTCAAAAACAGAAGCTATACTATAGCCTACGCTTACTCACATGATATGTATTTAAGTGTTAGAAGACAGAAATGGTACAGACTATTAGTAGTATACAATTTAGTAGTTAAACTCGACCTACGATACGTACCGACAATTCATTAAATCCGCATCTGCCGTGTTTTCAGACCTAACTTTGGATATGTGCGTGCGTGTGCATTTCTCAATTTCACGTTTATAATTGTTTTTATTTGTGTGTGTATCTAATTGTTTTCATTACATCCACGTATTATTTTCTATATACTTTTATATGCATGCATACACACAAGAGTGCGACAAGGAAGAAGAAAACAAACCGATTTTGCTTTTAGTCATGTAAGTGCCAAAGAAAACAAATATTCAATTGGTCCCTTTATTTACTTCAGTGATGGGTGACAAATGACAACAATAAAAAAAATACGTAACGTAGACAAAAACAAAACAGTAACTAAGAGATGTATAATAATAAGTTAAGTAATTTTAGCTTATATAATTAATTTATAAAGTTTAGAAAAAGTTTAATTTATAAATACATCAAAATCAAATGTTGACAATAGATTAATTAGTTTATAGTTTTATGTTATTATGAAATTGATGTAACTTATTCAAATAATCAAGTAGATATACATTAATCAAAACAACAGATTTTTAGAATGATTCATATCTACTAAATTCAAAAAATAAATTTCAGAATTCAAGTTTGTTAAAACCCACAAATATATTCTATATTCCAAAACAAAAACTGTTATAAAATACTAAAATATTAAGTCAGATAATATTATAAATCTATTATTAAATTTTGAATGTTTAAATATATTTCTATTAATTTAAATATTTTGTTATATTCACTAATTCATTTGAAAATCAGTATATAGATTTATGTAATTACATTTGATTATAATATAAATATAACCAAACTAGCTAGAAAATATCAGATTCATTTTGGTTTATTTTCTTTTCTGAAAATATATTTTTGGTTTATTAGTATGAAAGTCGTAAAAAAACTAGTATAGTATGAATTGTGACTTTTTGGCATAAATTTTGTATAGATAAAATAAAAATTGCTATTACACTGAATTTCAAACCAAGGACTCTTAAAAGGAAAATTAAAAGGTACACAAAATTCTTATCTTTTGAAGTATGAGAACACAGAAAAAGATTCTAAAGCTTTGTCGGGCATGCGAGTATATACTACAACGATTTTTGTATATAATAATCAATTACACCAAAACTTTTCTTATCCCCCTTTTTCTGTTAATTAACAATATAAAGCAAATCTTCGATGACATCGAAGAACACACCATTGCAGTTGCACACACTTAACTTGGACTTTCTGGATGTTGTTCATAGTTATATAATGTGTGTGTTTTACTGGTGTTAGCCAGTGGTATCTCCGTGCAATATACCCTACCACTATGAATTTTCAAATTTCAGCTCTTAAAAGATTACGATTATATAGTACTGATTTTATGATTTGACTTTACACTAACATATCAACATCCACTTAATTACTTTGTTTCTCGGTGATGGTCATATACTTCTTTTCATAAGTTAGTATCCACGGCAATGTTGAAAATACTCAAATGGTCACTAAAGTAATAATCCCTTTGTACTAAAAATGAAGGAGAGCATTTTTGGTTAGAACTGCATGCGACGTATCATATTTGAAACAATAGACGAAAGTTGTTCTTTATATTATTTTCTTTCGTTACTTATATCAGTTATCACTCGCTAGCTCCTTTTAAGATAAAGTTGCAGATAATCCACAAGGCACGACTTTCCTTTTTCGTGAAATTTTTAAAAGTAGGGCCATTTCATAATTACACAAAATAGAGTAGTACACATCGACGAATTCATTCTGTTTTAATATAAGTTTATTTAAGGTGTAAATGATAGTAACATTTAACCCCAAAATGGTAATAGCAATTAGGATTAAATTTAAAACCGGTCAGTCTGCAGAAACAACTGTTTTCGTCCAATATTAATAACTTACTATGTCCATGAATTTGCAAGTATAAATATTATATAAAAAGTATTTATTATACTATGATCTTTTTAACTTAAATTCAAAGCATTTTATAATTGTAAAGCATTTTATAAAGAATAATATTACTTTTATTTCTATATTTAAAGATGAAAATAATATTTATCAATATTTTCTTTTATAAATAGAGGAACTCTTTATAGATGCATATATTAGAGTAAATCAATTTTTATAATAAAAATATATTTTAGAGGAAAATATAAAAATGTAAATGAAAAGTTATATAGTTTGGTCTCATAGTTTAAGAAGTAGCTCTACTGCGATGATGTGTAATAATGACTTAATAAGTGAGACTTGTCGGTGAGCCTCAAGTGGAGACTTGGTCAACGATCATCTATCTGAACATGCTTTCCGATCCAACGTTATCACCGTAGTTTATGCATTTTGTGACCTTGTCTCTCCGCCGTCTAATATTCATATTTTCCCTACAAGGTTGATTAATTTTTTAATGAAAGATAAGTACCCTCCCGACGAACTTTCTTTCTCTTTCTCTTTTTTTTTTTCATTTCTTTCTATTCAATTCGTTTCCACTATTCGTGATCTTTTTAGAGTTAAAGCTTTTTACCGATATCGAAAATATTTTTTTTTTCTGTTTATTATTTGGTTCATATTGTTTGATTTTATTCCCTTCTTGCTTTAGTTGTTATTTGATGCTTTCTTTACGGAGTGGCCAAAAGTTTTTTCTCGGTTGAGTTTTTTTGTTGTATATAACTGGGAGTTCCGTATTTATTGATCAACAGTGTGGTTCGTCCATTATTTCTTGGTTCCAGCTTCATATCTCGTTGGATCCTTGGAGGTTATCCTTCAATTTGCCGGTGTATATTTTGTTGGAGATGTCTCTTGTTGACGTTCGACTCTAAGTTCTAGTTGTTTTCTTCTGCATATTTAGCTTATCCATCAGCTCTGAAGGTTCGATTGTTCTCTTTGTTTCCTCCTGCTGTGTTGGTAAGTAGTGTCTTTTAGGTCCTCGTTAATCCTCTTTTTATGGTTATTGAATCGTTAAATTAGGCATTTGCATCCATACACAAGATTAATCTACAAGGAAATAACATAACTAAGACCACAAGAGAAAAATATAGGTTTTAGATTTTCGGTCGGTGGTTTATATTCAGGTTTATCGTTGCATTTGGGCTTCTTAATTTTGTGGTTTTCCTTTTCTCGGGTCTCTCTTCATTTTTTGATTAAAATTCTTCATGGTGTGGGGTATGAGCTTGAAGTACCGCATTCTACGCTCTCCTCTGACTGATCTGGTGTGTCTTCATTAGATTTCAATTGTTCCTTAAGCTTAAGATAGGTTGTTTGTGTGGTATTTTTGTTGTTGTTGTTGTATTCCATTTATTGGATTTGTTTGGTTTCTCCATGGTTAGGAGCAGCCTCTCTCCCTTTGTTAAGTTTGTGATTCCGGAGTTTTAGAATTGTCGACTTTGTATTTTATTTTGTAACATTCTTTGTTTTAATGGAAATGTAGACAAAAAGAAGAGAAAATACACTAAAAACGTAAAAATATAACATTGTTTGTTTATATAACACTTAAAAAGGAAAAAAAGAAAAAAGCTATTATGGATTATACCAACTTACTGTTGAACTTTTGTTTTATTCTCACTGAATTATATTTAAATGAACGATTTCTTTTTTTTACTTGGTGTTTTATAACAGTTCTAGCACAATATGAAAAGAAAAAAATTAGAAAAAATCTCAATGTGATATAATTTTGTTTTCTTACTTTGTTTATTTGTTGAATGGGCTGATTCGGAATAATTTGGAATCAGTGACGATGCAACTTTCGTAGCAATGCAACGAAAGTTGTACCTAACCTAACAAACATTTTTTTAAGTGTCTTTTCAGATCGTAATTATTGTGTAAAATTTATACTAGTATCAACTAAACGATACAGCTAAAAACAATATCGTTTGACCAAAGATCTAAAACAGTATCCAGTTATTTTACAGCTAAGAACAGTATTTGTTGACCAAAAGCTAAAAACAATAATGAGTTATTAACACATTTGTGATACTTTTTTATTATTTCATCCGTTTCGATTTAATTATCATTATAAAAAAATTGGTTCAAAATAATTATCGTTTTAAAGTTTCAATGTAAAATTTATTAATAAGATTTCCCATTTTATTTTTCTATTAGTTAAAATATGGTTAAGTGTATAGATAATTGTGTTTTTATTTTGAAAATATACAAAATCATATGTTTTTTCAATCTGTGTGCATAAACCTATAACGACAAGTAAAATAAAACAGAGGGAGTATCATGAAATTTTCGAATCCTACGCTCGTACTCTCTAACAAATAGCTTCTAATTAAAAAAATAGCTTTCATATTAAAAGTGGTTTAACTTATGCCACAAATGAACCAACCCCATTATATTATCATTAGGTCACCAATACTTTGATTTGTGTAATTTACTTCATCAGTATATTTCAACGCACAAGAACTCTTACTACATATTATGAACGAAATCTTATAACAAGATTATAATGACATCCGGGTGTGTAAAATCTGAATAAAATAAATGTAGGCAGGAAAAAAAGAAATGGGTCATTTTGTACTATTTGATTTATTATTTTGTTATTACCCAATCATCGCTATGTCACTTGTCAAATCTTTTTGGGATTTGATTCTAGTGTGAAGTTAACATATTTTAATATTATTTTCGTATTTACTTTTGATAAAGACGATTACACAAGCTTCCATATAATTATAACGTTTCCGTTTGGCTGTATCCTTCACCGTTGTTGCAGGTTAAACTTAGAGCATTCCCATCATTCACATATTCAAAATGGTGGGTATCCTTTTTTTTCCATCCGGTCTTGATTAATGAAACTGGTAAGAGTGAAATTCTAAAGACGGCGAAAACACCTTATAATTTCGGGAAACATAGTCGACAAAAAAGAAACACAAAACCAAATAACGTTAGCACTTGCAACAACTATACCAATCATTAGAGGTCTACACATTCATACAACCAAATCCATAGACAATCCTTAACAAGGGAACGACAATGATTTTTTTAGATTTAAAACAACCAGAACTCTTGCCAAGAAACCACACAAAAGAGAGAAAACGATGCAGTAGCTATAACAACAAAATAATACAAAACTTACATGAACCTCCAGTTCACGGTAACAAACCATAATCAATAAGAATAACATCATACACTGAACAGAGAAGAAAAATACTCGGGACCAAACCATTTCCTTAAACAAACCTTCATCAAAAAAAAAAAAACTCTCAATCTCTTTATATTGCTTCAACAAATAGAAGTCACCAAGGAATGCGAGAAAAGAAGTCAGACCAGAAACAACACTTATTCAAAGGCCGCGATAAAAATTCCTTTCTAGAGCGGGACAAGCAACTTGAATGAAGAATTTCTACAATATGTACAAGACGAGGTGTGAACTGGTCTCGCTTTCCTTTCTATTTTTGGCTCATCTCTAGGGTGTTGAACTTCACTCAATTATCTGAAATAGTAGTCTTTTATTCTATACTTGTTTTCAATTCATTTTCTTTGTCTCTTTTTCTGTAAATATATACTTGACGAAGTATCTAAATGATCAAGACACATTTTTTTCGTTACAATAAAGCATATTTATTAGTTCTGACCATAGATCCCATCGGAAAATCTCTTATAGTACAAACAAACAATCACTCAGACGAAATCTCTGTCAAACACAAAAACAAGCTGAAAGACGGATAATGAACGACGTCGTGATTGTGTAAACTCCGCATGCCAACTTTAACCAAATTAGAAGAGAATAACTGGATTTTTAGAGAGATGATAGAACTTTCTATTTTTAACGTGTAGAAACTGGTTGAAATCAAATGATGCATATCTAAACTCTAAATTATTGTAATTTTAATATTACATCTATTAAGTAATAAAATTAAATATAAGAAAGAAATTAACTACAATTAGACAAGCGTCTGTCAAAATTATATCATTATCAGAATCTATATCTCAACTTTTCGCCCATTTTTTCTTTTTTTCAATATATATTATAAATACTTATCTGAAAACCACAAATTATGGAGTTGCTTTTAAAATGCAGATGTTATTACAGTTTTAGATTTTCGTTTGCTTTGTCAAACTCTGAAGTCTTAGGTTTAGGCTCGTAGATTTTAATAATTTATGGGGTTAGTAAAATCAGGTAGCTATATTCTTGATTCTGTTATCTACTTTGATTATATAAATTTAAACATATCTTTAGAAACAAATACGGCATGAAAACCAAGTCGGTGGTACATCTTTGTTTTAACTAGGGTTGGAATTTAAAAGTTTGAACCCGAAAAATCAAACTGAATCTGATTTGAAAAAGTAGATCCGAATCCAAACTGAAACTGGTTAAAAATTTGAAACGATTCAAAATTTTGATATTTAAAAAATTGAAACCGAATTTGATCCGAACTAAAATATTTTGGGTAACCGAATCAAATTTATATACTTAAATATATTAATTATTTATATATTTAATATCCAAAAGAAATATAAGATATTTTCAAAATTTTCAAAATACTTTAAAATATATACAAATATACAAAATTCAATATCTAAAATAGTTAAACAATACTCAAAACACCATAAAACTAAAATATCTTTTGATTTTCAATTTAAATATTCAAACTAAACTAATTTTTATGTTAATTTTAGATATTTTGGCATACATTATTTAAATTTATCTATTATATTTTCTTTTTAAAGATTTTAAGAAATTTTAAATATATATAAATTTTAAATAATTAAAATAGTTTAAACGGGTTATCCTAATGCCAACCGAATTCACAAAGATTCGAACCGAACCCAAACTAAAATCTATAAATATCCGAATAAAATTAAAAATTTTAGTTCTAAAAATTTAAAACTGAAATATAACTGAACCAAATTCGAATAGATTCCTGATATCCACCCCGTTTTAACCACAACATGCTCATATTTTCCCTCGACCAATCATTTATGAAAAACAAGACACATCAAATCACTCTTCTCATAAAGATTGTGAATTTGAGTCAGATCAAATATATTTGTGAAATATATTTAAAATAACGTGAAAACACTTTTTACAGCAAGGTCCGTAACGTGTAAAAATGAGGTACACACAACACAAATATCTATATTTCTTTTAATTAATTGTAGAAAATTTATAAGTTATAATAATTCACTTTAAAATAAATTATTATTTTTAAAATCTCATTTAAGAAATTCTATACATTTTGTTCATAATAATAAAGGACTAAGGATCTAAAGTGGAATATAATTTTTAAAAATACCCTTTATGTTTTATATTATAAAAAATCAAATTGGATTATGTTATTTGGAATCGTCTCAATATATATATATATATATATATATATATATATATAATTGTATTGTTTTGAATCATCTTATTAAATTCATCTTTATTAAATTCACCTCAGATAATATTCTTTATACTATTTTGAAGATTATTTTGAACATTTTTCACTAATCTGTATAGTTCACTTTTTCTGACTTGAAACCCATATCTTGTATGTGTAGAAGCATTAATAAATTTTAGTTAAACCAATGGACTTAGAGACTTCCATATTAAAATTAAGTTTGATAGAGAAAAGAAAATTTTTAGTGCATTGAATTTACAGTAACAGTTTAATTTCACTGGCTGCGTTAAACTATTTGTTCTGCAGTGCCACAAGCCTCGTAACCAAACAAATAGGTAGCGTTGGCGTATTGACGTGTGTGTATATATAACAACAGTAACAAATTTGTGAACTTTTTTTAGATTTTCTACATGATCATGTTTATTTTTCTTGGGAATAATGTTTAACATAACAACATATGAGACAAACCTACAATGATGGCCCATGATTTGAAAATAATAGTGAAACCCAAATTAAACAGGCCAGATATGTGTGATTGATATCGAGCCTGTTATACCACCATCAAGTGTTGCGTTGTATAAAATTTAGCAGTTCTTCTGAAAGATATTTATCTTTAACAACACCTTTCAAAATTATAGAGAAAAAGTGAGTTTTTAGATTAATTTGGTCGGAGAATGTTGCTCAAAACTAATAACATATCATAAGTTTTATAATGTTAACTTATATAATATTACCGTACATAGATACTAAGTTCAAGCGAGAAAATAATATAAACCACCATATTCTTGGATCTCTCTATCAAATCATATAAAGCCATACAGTCCTATAACAGAGGATGCTAGTGATCTTTGAGTCTCAGACCTCCTAACGTCTAACCTTAAGTGGAATAACAAGAGAATAGAGGAACTTTTACCGAGCATGTCTGCTACAATTCAGTGTCTGCGGCCTAGTCAAGTGGGACTGGGGGATACCTTCATTTGGAAACCACTAAAGCCGGGAATTTACTCAGTAAAATCCGGATATCACTCAGCCATGAAAATAAGCCCCACCACTAATCCCAGCAACTCTTTGGACTGGTATAAAGACATATTATCATGCTTTTTCTCTCCAAAGCTCAAAATCTTCCTTTGGTCAATTCTTCAAAGAGATTTTTTGATTGGAGAAAATCTTCAAAGAAGTGGAATCACCACAAATGTTACATGTCGAAGATGTGGAGAAACAAAATCAGTAATGCACATTTTCTTCACATGTAACTTTGCACAAAAGGTTTAGAGTCTGTTACCAATCAACATCACAGTTCACCTAGCTGCTCAACTAATATAAGAACCGTTTTTTAACTGAAAAGTTAAGAACCGTTTCTTAACTGAAAAGTTAAAAAACTATTCTTATATTACGTTAAAAATTCCACTCTAAAAACTTCGTAATAATCATGCCCTTAGAAGCTTCCCGTAGAACATTATGCTTTCAACCAACAAGCCTTTTGGAGAACATACTACCATGAGTGTGTTGACAGATTTAGATTTCCAAAAATCAACTCATCTTCAAGAATAGGACATGGACTTCTGAGGAAGTAGCTCTTCACAATATTACTTCAGCTCGCGAGTAGATCTCTGCACAAGGACAGATCAATTCAACTTTCTGGTAAAGTCGGTCTTGCGCGACTTTTCTACTGCCTTAGTTTCAGTTATGGACTGAGCTTCATACATGGGTTTGGGCTTTATAATGGGTTGAACCCTTTCTCAAGCTTTAATGAATTTTCTGTTAATAAAAAAAAAAGTGTTAGACAAAAGAAAAAAAAACGGTTCCAAAAAAGAAGAAACAAAGCGAAGGAGGCAAGCACGACTAATGATAAAGCCACCAAAGGCCGTAGTGAGGTTGCTTATCGATAGAAGCCAAGCCGAGCCGAGCTATAGAACAATGAGTACGGTAACACACACGCTCGGGGGGGAGTCGGAAAGAGAATGTCCAAGTCGGATGTTGGCCACGTGTCACTGTTTCATTCGTTAACCTGAAAACAATTAACTCCCACCATTTTCTTGTCTTTTTTATTTTTGATTAAAAAAATACTCTTAGCGTCTTTCTTCCTTTACTTTGTCTAAAGACAAGATAGAAAAAAACATTCGTCGCCGTCGCCGGAGAATATTTGATTGAGTAGCGCGGGGGAGGGAGAGTCCGTAGATGGAATTAGGGTTTAGAGACAAGAGATAAAGAAAGAGAGAGAGAGAATATGAGTAGCGATGAGAAGGGATTGAGGATAGAAGAGAATTTGCTAGTGGATCCAAAGTTGTTGTTCATCGGCTCAAAGATTGGCGAAGGAGCTCACGGCAAAGTCTATCAAGGAAGGTCTGTCTAATTCTATCATCGCCTTTCCTCTTTTTTTTTTTTTTTTTTGGCTTTTTGTTTTATACTTCCTCCTCTCCTCTCCTTCAGGTATGGTTCTCTGATAGTTGCTATAAAAGTTCTCCACCGTGGGAGCAATCCTGATGACAAGTCTTCCCTCCATAGCCGTTTCATCCGTGAAGTCAACATGATGTCCCGAGTCAAACACCACAATCTTGTTAAGGTCTCTCTCTCTTCTAAAGACTCTTCAAACAAAACATGTCTTCTTAACCCTATCTCATTCCTTGCAGTTTATTGGAGCTTGCAAAGATCCTTTAATGGTAATTGTAACAGAGTTGCTCCCAGGGATGTCTCTCCGTAAATATCTAACCAGCATCCGCCCTAACCTTCTTGATCTCCCTGTTGCTTTGTCCTTTGCCCTTGACATTGCCCGCGCCTTGGACTGCTTACACGCCAATGGAATCATTCACAGAGACCTCAAACCTGGTACTTGTCCTTGTCCTTGTCCTTTTTTTTTACTGCTCCTCAATTTTCATCTTGTTGTTTCCACTCTCTTAACAGACAACTTATTGTTGACGGAGGATCACAAATCCCTCAAGCTTGCTGATTTTGGCCTTGCTCGGGAAGAAACTGTCACTGAGATGATGACCGCTGAGACTGGCACTTACCGTTGGATGGCTCCTGAGGTTTTTGTCTTTTCACATTTTTTTCTAGTTTATAAATTAACAAGAAAACAAAAAAACCTTTTTTATGTTCATGTCATCCGTATTATAGCTCTACAGTACAGTGACGCTGCGTCAAGGAGAGAAGAAGCATTACAACAACAAGGTTGATGTCTACAGCTTTGGAATCGTTTTATGGGAGCTTCTTACTAATCGGATGCCATTCGAGGGGATGTCCAATCTCCAAGCCGCCTATGCTGCAGCTTTCAAGGTCTTCTCTTGTGTGTATATAACTGATATTCTCTCTCTCTTTCAAAATCCCAACCTCTGTTTTCTTGTTTTGTAACATTGCAGCAGGAGAGGCCCGGAATGCCAGAGGGAATCTCTCCAAGTCTTGCCTTCATAGTGCAATCGTGTTGGGTGGAGGACCCTAACATGAGGCCCAGCTTCAGCCAGATTATCCGTCTGCTCAACGAGTTCATCCTTACCCTCTCTCCTCCTCCTCCTCAGCCTCTGCCTCTGCCTGAGGGTGAGGCCAACAGAATCAGAGCTATCACTGAGTTCTCCAGCCGCGCAAAAGGGAAGTTTGCATTCATTCGCCAGCTTTTTGCTGCTAAGAGGAACAAAGATTCTTAGAATAAGAAGAAGAAAGAAGAAGAAGATGTTAGGATGGAGTCTGACACTGCCACTGCTTTGGGGATGAATAATAAAAACATTAGCAGCAGATAAGTAGAACGTTAGACTTAACGTAAAGTCTGTAGAGTAAGTTAGCCACTTAACCCTATCTTTCTTCTCCTTCTTCTTTGCCAAGTTATTAAGTAGCCTCACATGATTAATTGGACTCACATCTTCAAATTGCTTTGTTTATCTTTCTAATACTTAAAAACAAAAACAAAAGTGATATATGTATATTCTTATGCAATATATATATTTTTTAATTTTCGTAAAGTTTAGGGAAACCGTTTGCACAATTTACTTATTTCCTCACATCTCTAATTTTGATAGATCTTTCTCAAAATCATAGACAAGGGTGTTGGTCCTTTAATATCCCCCCCCCAAAAAAACTATTACTAGAGATATTTTAATAACCTTTACACAATATATCGTAGTTAAACTTGATAATCTGTTTCAATGCCTATACTTACAACTCTATAATGCATATATGTTTATTATATAATGCAGGCATTAACGTAAAAGTGTTTTCTTCCCCGTAACCCATTAATTAGTAAGTTGAACGCTACAAGCCTACAAGTATATGCGTATATTCTTTACTTTAGTTCTTACTATTATACTTCTTCTGTTTCATATTAAGTGTCGTTTTAGATTTGGACACACAGATTAAGAAAACATTTAATTTTTTATATTTCCTATATAAAAACATCATTACACATACACTTAACCATATTTCAACCAATAGAAAATTAAATTAAAAAATAAAGTTAATAAATTTTGCATTGAAATCCGAAAACGACACTTATTTTGTAACGAAATTTTTTTTCTACAATGACACTCTTTGTGAAACAGAGGGAGTATTATGTTTGCTACTTTTTAGTTTACTTTAAAAATATTAAACAGTATTTGCACACATGTTACACCATACATATATTGAAAATGTCTAAAATTTCAAACTAAAAATAGATTATATTATAATAAATGGGTTTAAATGATTTGATTGTGTTTTGGAAAGAAATATAATATTTTCCATTTCAATAAAAAAAAATTCAACTTAGTTAGCTGGAGAAAAATAAATGTAACGGATCCTTTGAATACAAAAATAAAACTGGAGTTTCTGTTTTTAAATTGAAAACAAAAAGATCACTAAATGCAACTTGCTTAATCTTGGTTTACTACACATTCACAAACACCTCGGCGGTGGAGTTATTTTTCCTAATCAAAGATTACATGTACATCATTCTAATATATTTAATTAAAGAAAGTGTAAACTGAAACGGACAAAAGTTAAAGAAAATATTACCAAATAAAGATATTTAATTGATAATTTGAAAGTACAGAGAAACGGAAACAAAGAGTTGCAGGGGATGAAAATTGGAAAGAAGAAAAGTGATTAGGCATAAATTTTGAGTAAATATATTTAAAGAATCAAATGCATAAGGGAAAAAAAAACTAGTCTAACTAAGCCGTTTACTTGAATGTTCGTACTTGCTAAACTTGGGATTCTCTACCATAAATATGAAGATTTTAAGACATTAATGATTAGCTCCAATGATCAATAAATAGAAGCAACTCGTGTTCCTCTCTGATCTCATTGTTCACACACAAATACAGACCCTTAAAAAAACATTACGTTTTGTTCCTTTGACCATGGAACTCAACCTCACTACGCCCACATCATGTTCCTCCAGCAGTATCTCGTCATCTTCGCATGATATGGGTTTTTTAACCGATACCAAAGAGAAGACTGCTGATGGGCCAGCGACTCATGAGACTCCGAGGCTAGAGTTTAGCTTTCTGTTCAACAACAACAACAACATAAGAAACTCTGGTTTTGGAGTTTTAGATGAGGCAGAAGGGACCAAGAACGAGGCTAAAGCGAGGGTGTTTGCTTGCACCTTCTGCAAGAAAGAGTTCTCTACTTCTCAAGCATTAGGAGGACACCAGAACGCTCACAAGCAAGAGCGATCATTGGCCAAAAGGCGTAAGGAGATTGAAATCAACTATCCTGGCCTCTCCTTCTACAGCCAGTACCCACCACCAAGTGGTGTTTCCAATAGCAACAGCTCACAGTATGACCTTGGGGTTCGTTGCAGTCCCAACATTGGTAAATATAAGGCTTATCCCTTAAACATCTTCAGATGTAGATTAGGGTACAGAGGGCTTAACAGTAATTCCCATATCCCTCTCCTGTCTCAACTCTCGTGCCCAAAGACAGACGATTTTTCCAAAAATTTGATTTCGAACTTGGAAGGCAGCATTCATATGAATAAGGAGAACCAAGGTGACAAAGAAGATCAATCGGACAGTGATACTTGCAAGGATGCTGAGATTGACTTGTCTCTGAAGCTGTAGCTTGCTTTTTTTTTTAATTCTTGGTTAAAGTTTAGCACTTGTTTCTTAATTCTGCATCCTTTCATATTGTGTTCTTACTCGTAATGATAAAGGTTATATATATATATGGATCAAATCTGATTTGGCCTACATTGGATCAAACTATTATAATCCTAAATTTAATTTCTTTTACAATTAAATAAAATGAGTTAAATAGGTAAAAGAAAACAGTTGATCAATCAACTTCAATTTATTTGAAAAAACGTCGGTTTTTCTGCATATTTGCTAAAATGATATTAACTGTTCGACATCAAATATTTAAAGGATTTGATTGCTCTCCCATGTATTATAGTCTTTAGTTATCATTAACTAATCAAATAGCTACACACACAAAAATAAAACGTTTGTTAATTTTTGAAATTTAGAAGTTAATAAAAAACACTTATCTGTATCAGTTAGTAGAAGATTAGGGAGATTAAAGTCTATATATATGTGTGACATTAATCTCTTTTGGCCCAAATGGGCAAAAAAAAATTTTATACAACCAAGATTATTTTATATGAGTAATTCGATCCTATTTTATCTGTTTAAATCAGAATCATTGGATCATAAGAGAAGAAAATGAATTAATATTTACGAAAATGTATTAATAAAACTTCAACCAAACCATCAAATCATTTCATCTATATTTTAATCTTGATCACACGATTTTATATATCTCTTATTCTCTCTCACGACTGAGATCCACATCCTTATAAATTTTAATTCTTCCTCTTCATAATGTCTTTTTTTCAACAATTTTTTTTTCATTTTCTCATTTATCTGGTATAACTCGTACAATTAAAAATGTTAATAAATAATATAATTGATATAACTAATATAGAAATTGTATAATTCTTGTACAATATCCAATATGATCACTGATACAACTAGTAAATCATGTTCTCCATTTAAAATAGACAAATAAATATCTTTAATTAGTCTATGGTGACTAAGCTTCATCTATTTTATTTGTGTGTTTTTTTTAAAAAAAAATATATATATTTTACAACTATAGGATTTGTTAACTAAATTCATTTACTTATGCCCTTTTCATTTTCTTGTATAAAGGATTGTAAATAGAAACAGTGGATATGATTGAATTATTGAATTGGTATGTTATAAAAAAAGAATCGCGTCTGGCAAATCTTGGAATCAGTAACGAAATATGGTGGAAATATCTAGTTGTTTAGACATGTATTCATAACCGTGCCCACTAAAATGATGGGGGAGAAGCAGGCAGAGCCGTGCCCACTAAAGAAAAAATAAAACATTCGCTTATGGCATCATATTATGTAACAAATTAATTAGGTTTATTTTAGAAATGATATATAACTAATGTGATGAGCATGAACAATGAGTTCCAACTGATTTGCATGGAGTTAAGTTTAGTACTTTCCAAAATTATTTTCAATTTCATATAATTTTATATGCAACTCTTTTTAAAAATTCTGCTTTTTATTCAACTTGTATTTAATTAGAGAAATGTTTATTTATATTTATATTTAATTATAGAACTTATACTTATTTTGTTTTCTTAAATACCGTTGCTGAAATAAGTGAATAATTAGAAATTAGTGAACTGAAATAAAATTTCTATAGCTTTTTAAAAATATGCTTGAAATTGTGGATTATATTAGTTTTTCGTTTAGGGCATCTAAAATGGTTGTCACGGCTCTGGAAGCAGGTGTTACATTTCATCCTGAAATAAGAGCTTGATGAGACCCGATGGGTAGGCAGGCTTCTAACAACCAAAACCAACGCCATGCCATAACAAATCTATGTGGTGCCAACTCCAGAATAATATTAATTAACATTAAAAAAAAAAAAAAAAAAAAAAAAAAAAAAAAAAAAAAAAAAAAAAAAAAAAGAGAAAAAGAGAGTAAATAAAAACGATTCAGAGTCTTCTAAGATCGTTCTAGTTATGCCATTTTTTAGATTTTGCTAAAAGGTCATACTTTCCCATTTAAAAGTTGATTTTAAAGACCCAAAAAGATAATGGCAAATGATGATGTTATCTTTCACTAGATGAATCATTATCACACTTATAAGTATACTATATAATTATAAGCAATAGTATCTCACCAAGACACCAAACTCTTCAATTTTTCAAAGAGTAGCAAAAAAAACGAGAGAGCTACATATCCTAGTTCACTTAAACAGATATAATCATTAAAAAGTAAAAAAACAGTCGAAATTGATTATTGAAATGACGTGTGTAGTGGGAGTTGTTATGAATCACCAAATACTTTAGTTCGTTTCTTATGTAAATTACATGTACAATCCTGATTCGAGGGACCAAACAGAGTTATATATGCCTTTTTACATATGTATATATACATGTTTATGTTCATTACATCGGTTCTCTTATTAAAGAAAATATCCGGCAAAGTGCCAAGAATAGAGAGTCTCTATATTATCTCCTTTCTCGTAATTACTGCCCTGAAAATTGTTCATCCACATAACCCAAAATCTGAAAGAAAAAAAAAGGGTAACGGTCCCCACTCTGTCTAAACAGATAACCACAAACCAAGAGATAGAGAGACTACGCAGTTAGACTTGAGTATCCTCATTAACACGTCTCTCTACACACAAAACCTAACGAAGCTGGAAGGTAGGATCCACCCGAAGAATGCACCGGCTGCTATTTAAATCCCCCGTTGGCGGTGGAGGAGGAGATGGGTACATGAGGGACATGTACTTCGACGCAAACATGGTGATCATACTCGCTGCTCTGCTCTGCGCTTTGATACTTGCGCTTGGGCTGAACTCGATACTCCGGTGTGCGATGCGATGCGGCTTCGGGCTATCCTCAGCGGCGGCATCGACGGTGGCGGCAGACAGGCCCGGGTTGAAGAAGCGAGAGTTGAAGAGGTTTCCCGTGGCGGCGTACGGGTCGAGCGGGGTGGAGATAGCTACGACGGAGTGCGCCATCTGTCTGGGGGAGTTCGCTGACGGTGAGAAGGTCAGAGTTCTTCCGCCGTGTAATCACAGCTTCCACATGTCTTGTATTGACACGTGGCTTGTCTCTCACTCTTCCTGTCCCAATTGTCGGCACTCGCTTATCGAGTTACACGTGGCAGGATCAGCATAAACTATATAGCAAGCAGCTGAGAGTGACTAGTTGTAAGTTGATTTAGTTATTTGTTAGATTATGGGCTCGAGGTAGCTTTAGCACTTGTAATAGTCTATTACAGTTTTTAAAAGTAAGTAATCAGTCTTTGCATACATCATGGTTTATGGGGAGTGATTGATTATTTCTTTTTATTTTTTTAATACGAAAAGCCCAAAAGAAAATATTAGACCGAATTATTTGGGCATAATTACGTGGAAAATTAACAGGCCCATAATAAAAACGCCAGTATGGTTTTTAGTGGTAACACAGCACAAAATAATGGTCCAAACATAATCATTTGGTTCGAGAGTTTGGTCTCTAAAACTAACCTGCAAAGAGGAGTCAGGGATGGACCGGGTGGTGGTCCATACAGGTGGAACAAAGCCAGCTTCACTGGAGACAAGTGCAGAAGTAAATGTACGGTTCTTACTGAACTAGGTGAAGATATAACGTCTACCATCCTAATTTCTGGTATATGGTAGTGATATATGGTAATGCATGTGGAAATAATAAAAAGTAAATAATTTTATTATATACTAAAGTTGAGTAAGTGAAAACAATAAAATGGTTAAATTATAATAAGTATTTAGAAATGTTTTGTTTATTCTCAATTCCAAATGACATTAATTTTACTATTTATATTATATATATATATATATATATGGGACTCATTAACTGTAGATGTCTACATGATCATGGGCGTTACATAATGGTATACACGACACGAGAAACGGGCACGTACATGAGCCAGAGGTGACACATCATCTCCTATGGTAAGGATTAAGGAAGCGGTAGTATGAGATTCCTCACTTTGTTTTGCATGTGCGCAATGCTTAACCAAATTACTTGCACTTGCAAACATTATTTGCATCTCTGAGGGGTATGGGCCTAAAACAACCCAAAGCTGGTCCATTAGTCCAGTAACATCGATTTCCAGTAACATCGATTTTATTTACTTGTAAAAATATTAAAAGCAGAGCAAAACCGAAGACGAACATGCTTCCCGCTTTTGAGAGTGGAAGCCAAAAAGTGGAACTATAAAAGTTGATATGTAAATTACAAAAGAAAAGTAGGGTAAGGTATATAAACTATATACTAGTAATGCATTATTTTAGTGTCTAACGTGGAGAATAAAGAAGAGATATGACACGAGAAAAAGCGAAGACGTAAAATTTGCACACAACATAAGAAATGCTAAAAAGGGTGCTTGTGTCTCAAATCCAAATCGCCTACACCTATCGTATTAATAATACTGTATTAGTTAGAGATACATACAGTTCTCTGGAACAGCATGTGTGAATGTGAGCACTGAGTAATAATAGTAATTATGAGTGTCTGTAAATTAGCTGACAAAAGTATACATTTTGAATGTAAAGCTTACTGGGAGTAAACAATAGTGAAGAGAAATGAGTAAAGTGTGTGGGGGCACTCCATAACTCTACAATAATTAAAGCACTGCATTTACATAAAAAACTTATCAACTCAACTTTAAAATATCATGGTTATTGTGTTAGAGGTGGATATTGGCGTTCGGGTCTTCGGATCAAAGTCATGTCATTTTTTCGGGTATGAATCTTTGGGATTATAGAAATTTATATCCAATTAAATATTTAAAAATTTCTGGTTCGGGTTCGGATTGGTTCCTCTTGGATCTGGATCGGTTCAGATCTATAATTAAGATACTTGTAATTTTTGAGTCAATAATGAATTCGGGTTATATTCAAGTATTTAAGATCCGAAAGATCCAAAATACCCAAATTTCATCAAAATTTTACTAAAATCCATCATATTTATCTTAAATTTTATAAAATAACTAAAAATAAACTATTTGGGTCAAAAAAAGTTTAGGTCCTGGTTTATTTAAATCGGTTCTTTTTGGTTTTGTTTTTTCAGATATAAGAATTTTGACAACAAAGTACATATAGATTTCGGTTCGCATATTTCAAGTCGGTTCCGGTTTGATTTTTCGAGTTCAGATAAAATGCGTAAACCTAGTTAGAAGTTTCCAGTTCAAATAACCAAAGAGAAGAAATTAATATTACATAATGTGATTTTGATTCTGAAAATTATGAGATTTGGTTCCGAACCTCTTAATATTAAAAAAAAAGAAGCTTATGCTTAGACCATGATTAACCCCGGGTTCTTAAGTAGAGTTCTTAACGTAATTTAAGAACCGGTTCTTAAATTACGCTAAGAACACCACTTAAAAACCCGGGGTTAATCATGTTCTTAGACCCTTAGGGACTCTCACTTCACAATGGTGGTGGTGGTGGACTTCTATCTTTTCTTTTTATTTTTGCTTTATCGTTTTGCTGACAAACTTTATGTCCCTTCAAAATCAAGATTTTCAAATGTATTATGTATTCTCCATTACGCTTATTTTCCTCATCTTCTGAATATGTTAATGTTTGTTAAGAGATTCAAATAAAATGTGGAAAGATAGATAGGGCAGAACAAACAGAGAAACCTTAAACATTTTGATCTACTTTATGAACCAACAACAACCTTCAACATTTTGATTACAATGAAACCCCCCAAGTGTGAAAGATTCCTCGAACTGAGCTCAGCTGGCGTGAAAAAACTCATAAGAAAACAAAACCTCTCTTTTTCTTAAAGAAGAAGATGGAACTTTTATATATATGAAAACTGAAGAAGGAATAAAGAAATACAGACAAGGATTGTTCCATCTCGTCGATCACTCAAACTCTTGAGAGGGACACTGTATGAGCTCTAATATCTTCACTACTTCATCCATCTCAGGCCTATTCGAGGGCACTTGAGACCCACATACCAACCCTAGTTTTATCACTGGTATTGCCTCATCCGCCGGAAAGTTCCCTCTCAGCCTACCGTCAACGCATTCCTCCACTCTCCCTTCCTCTAACCCCTCTCTCACCGTCTCACACAGCACCATCACGTCATCCTCCGCATACTCCACCGGTCTCTTCCCCGTCACCACCTCCAGCACCAAGATCCCAAACCCGTACACATCACACTTCTCGGTTATCTTGACCGTCCGGCATGCAAACTCCGGGGCTGTGTACCCCAACGCGCTCTGTACCTTTCCACTCAAGACACACCTGTCCAGCGCCGAGGCCAATAGCCTTGCCAGCCCAAAGTCAGAGACTTTAGCCTCCCCTGTGGCTGGGTCTATGAGCACGTTCGTTGCTTTCAGATTGTAGTGAGTGATGTTACTCCCATGCAGATAAGCTAGACCTCTCGCTATCCCCAGTATGATGCTGAAGCGTTCACGCCAAGTCAGGCAAACGCACTCGTCCCCGTGGAGATGTCTGTATAAGCTTCCCCCCGAGACAAACTCATGGATCAGGAGCTGCAGCGATTGCGTCCAGTAGTATCCTTTGATCTCAACCACATTCCTGTGCCTCAGCTTGCCGAGTTTTCTCATCTCTCTCTCGAACTCCTCCTGCGACTTTATCAAACCCGAGACTGTCAGTTTCTTGACTGCCACAGGACGTCCATCCTGGAGACTCGTCTTGTAGACCACTCCGAACCCACCACGACCCAGCTCACAGTCCTTGTTGAGCAATGCATTTGCGCCTGTGGTGTCAAATACATCTGCTTCCCCTGAGAACATCACCAGCTTCCCGAATTCTTGATCTTTACTCGGCGAGCAGCTGAACGTTTCGCCAACTGACATAGCCAGAGCAGCAGCAGCAGCTGCTGCATCGTGGCGAGAAACGCTAGATCGGGCGTGCACATTGAGCAGAGTGACAGCCACCACTCCAATGGCAATGAAGGCAGCTGCACCAATGGCAATGAGCGCGGATATGCTCAGAACGCTCTTCCTGATCTGACCGCTGAGAGGTGGACCACTGGAGGAGTTGGGATTGAGGACGATTGGTTTAGGGTGGACAGAGAGACATGCGCGGCTCACAACGGAGCCGCACAGGGATGGGTTTCCGGTGACCGCGGAGAGTGGGATAGTGTTGAAGAAACCTCCAGCTGGCAGCTCCCCGGTGATGCTGTTGTGAGAGATGTTGAAGGTCACCAGGTGGGTTAGTTTTTCAACTTGTTTAGGTAAACTTCCAGAGAGATTGTTCCTCGACAAGTCTATGTACTGTAGGTTGCTCAGACTCCCAATGCTCCCAGGAATCCCACCGGATAGCTTATTCTCCGACAGATCTCTGCACACACACACAGCGTTCCTAAGAAAGACAAAAAAGTGAGAAATAACTAACTGCATGCTATGTACTTACATTGTGTTCAAAGCGGAACAGTTTGAGATCAGAGCGGGGATCTGGCCGGAGAGGTGGTTTCTCTGCAGGTAAAGTTGTTTCAGGGAGACGGCTCCACCAATCTCAGAAGGAAGTGTTCCGTTGAGAAGGTTACTACTCAGATCAAGAATCTCTGCTAGTTTCAGTCCTCCAACGCCGCTGGGTATAGAACCGAAGAGAGAGTTGTCGGAGATATTGAGATGCACCAAACTCGTAAAGATCCAAATGTTAGACGGTATCTCACCGGAAAACCGATTGGAAGAAAGATCTAAAAGGCGAAGATCTTGAAGAAAGCCGACGTTGGACAGAAAAGTGTCGTTCCCTGAACTTCTGTGGAGACTGAAGCTGGAGCTTTGAGAGAAGAACATCCACTTGAGAACATCACCGGTGAATGCATTCTTGCTGACGTCAACGGAGACTAAGCTGGAGCAGTTGGAGAGACTCTGCGGGATCTCCCCGGAGAGAAAGTTTTTGGAAAGGTTCAGTTCCTTGAGAAACACGAGGTTTCCTAGAGACAATGGCGCATTCCCGGAGAAGTTGTTGGATGAGAGATCCAGAGTCTCAAGAGTTGCGATCTCACCGATCCAATCAGGGATTTCTCCGACGAGGGAGTTTCCTCGCAGTCGGAGAAAACTGCACGACGAGCCGAGGTTTTTCATCGAAACGGGAAGGCTCCCGGAGAAGTAATTCTCACTTAGATCAATCCATCTCAAGGAAGAACATTCTCCAATATCGGAAGGAAGGTCACCGGAAAACCAGTTTTTGGACAAGTTGATCTGACGGAGATCGTAGAGACCGCTGATCCCGTCAGGGAGGTCTCCCCGGAGGAAATTGTCAGATAAATCAAGGGACTTTAAGTTCTTGAGGAACCAGAGTTCTCGCGGTAACCTCCCGGAGAGTTGATTGCTTGAGAGGTTAAGATGGGTGAGGGAAGAGCAGTAGCTGAGGGAGACAGGGAGAGTACCCGTAAGCCTGTTTCTAGCTAAGGAGACGGACGTCAAGGACCCGCATTGCTCGAAAAACCCGTCTGGGATCCGACCCGAGAGATTGTTCCCGCTGAAATCGAGGAGCTGGAGGGTGGCGAGGTGAGTGAGCTCCGAGTTTAACGTTCCTGTGAGGTTGTTGTTGGAGAGGACTAAAGTGTGGAGGGACTGGAGACGGAGGAGGCCACGGCCAATGTGGCCTGAGAGAGAAAACCCGTCGAGGCGGAGCTCCGTGAGTTGGTTGGTGGCGGGGTCGCAGACGCAGCCGACCCAGTTGCAGGGATCGTAGTCTTCCGAGTTCCAAGAGGCGAGCTTGGAGTAGGGGTCGTGGAGGCCTGCCTTGAAAACGATGAGGCCTAAAACGTCGTCGTTGAACGTGGGGTCTGCACTAGTAACTGAAACGGCGAGAAGGAAGAAGAAGAGGAAGAGTGAAACAAGAGCGTCGTGCAACAACATTTCCTCAGAAGCCAAATAAAAGGAAGGATTTTCAAACTTTTTATAATAAAGGAGAGACAGAGAGAGGAAAGGCTAGGCGAGGCGAGGCGAAGCTAGTCCGCCATGGATGCTGGAGAAGGAAACCAACAAAAAAGCTTCTCTTTCAGGGAACTGATTGATGATAATAATCCCTGAGGAAGAGGCAAAGTTTGAACAGAGGAGGAAGAGGAGAAACAAAAGCAGGTGGAGTAAAAAGGAAGGTAATGGCTGAATCTAAAGTGTTTTTGTTAATAAGAAGAGAGAATTTGGAAAAAGGCAGAAAGAAAGAGAGAGAGAAAGAGAATGTGCTGTAAACGGCGTAAGCTCCGGAGAGGAGGCTTTATGACTACTTCACAAGTCCTGGGGACAATCTTCTCCTCGCCTTTAACACTTTTGTCTGCTTTTTTTTTCTTTATCTTTCAAAAAATAAATAATGGAAAACCGGTCACGCTTATGATCATAGAATCAGATTTTTTTTTTTTTGAATCAAATAATAATAATACTATATGGAAGGAGCAAAGCGGATGGAGTAGAAGAGAAGGGATCCTTTCTTTCTTGTCCCAGAGCATGCAATGCTACGCCATCATTTCTCTATTTCTTCAAAAAAATACTATATAGTATATTACAACTGAAATGATTTATGAAGATGGCGTATATCTTCCACCACATCCCAAGCACTACTACTTGCATGTGTTTCTTATCAAAATTGATTACTTGTCATTTAATTAAAACCACTTCAATGCACAGTGCCGTAAACGGTGCTCACTACAACTGAGTATCTTCCCGTTGACTTCTCTCGTTCCTGTTTTTTTTTTTTCTTTTGATCTACTTAAATGTTTTTTCTGTGTAGTCATGTAGATCACACACTAGTTCAATGGAAAATAACTCCTTTGTTATTACCGAACCGGGGAAATAAACAAACAAAAAAAGTTAGAGAAAGAAAAAGAAAACATGGATAATGAGTTCTATGATGAGGATAAAACACATGCCTACCAAACAATCTCAAGACTTCTCTACCTTTGTTTCATTCCCAAGCAACATTCACATTCATTATGTTAACATATCTTACATTCATTTCATGCTTTTATTAAACAAATATTATGCACTTTTATTGGCACAAACTTTCATTTCAATTTTGTTATAGCTAAAAAACTACACATTACAAGGATCAAATAACAATCTTCAGCTTTATTTCAAAGTTAGATGTACTGATTCTGAAATTTGTATTTCATTGTTAGGTATTGAAATTGCCCTTTTCTTACAAGAAAAAAGATATATAAAAAAAAAGATTCTATATTTTATTAAGAAAATGTTGTGGTGTACTAATAAATGAGTAACTGACACCAAAAGGATGGCCAACTATCCAATAGACCTGGCCAGTATAGTTTTATAGCATCTATGATATAAAAACAGTAAGCAGCATAAAAGGACTTCTCACAATGGCTAAATTAAGTGTAGGGAACCATAAAAATAAAATATGTATGATCAAATTAAGGCTTGAAGTTTGAAGGTGCAATGAGTGAAGCCTCTGTTCTTACAACTCAAGCTGAGAAGAAGGTTGAGTGTTGGGATTGTTATCGAGAGGCATGTATTGCGCCATTATCGCTCTTATCTCTGAGTCCATGTATGTCTGCAGCACATAATCAATTAAGAAAAACCCTCCACAGTCAAAATCAGTTTATTAATGTGTATATATCCAAGTCCAACCAATAATATTGAACAAGTATGTTTTAATAGGCATACCCTGATTCTGTATTTGTAAACCGTGTAAGCTCCCAAAGCAGCTGCTCCCAACCCCATTATTATTATCCATATCACCCCCCAGCTTAGGTCTCCTCTTGCATCCTTACCTAAATGCACATTAAAATCCCCTTGATGATCTGCTGACACTCTTTTTGTTTTCTGGTTTCAAGAATTATGTGATGAATACATACTTATGCAAATGTCGTGCTCTCTGATGTAAAGCAGACTTCCGCTGCAGCTACATTCATAGCTTCCCCATGTGTTCTTGCATTTGCAGCCGCGACACTGGCACACTGTTTTCTCTTCACACTCATCCACATCTGTATTTAACAATATGTGGGGGTTTTAATTTTTAGTTCAAGCTCTCTCTTTCATATTTCATATGTATAGTCTATTCAAAGAATACCTTCACAGTTTTTGAGCCCATCTCCCTTGAATCCAGGTGGACATTTGCAGCCTTTCGAATGATCATCCTGAACAGCAGCAACAGCAAGAAAACATAAAATAAAATAAAATAAAAGGTAAGAATCAATCATTGTAAGTCAAATATATAGAATAAGAGGGAATGTTTAAACAGAGGATGGAAGTTAGTTAGTTTTGAGGTATGCCATATATTACACGGCAAGCCGAATATGTTCTTCCCATTTGAGTATGTTTCCAGCATCCTCCATTGTTTATCCCACAACGCAATGCCCCTGACGCTGCAATATCCATATTTGAACATGTGAAAAATATTCATAACATATACATTTGAGCACTTTTTACCTTCACAGTGTGTGTAACCGTCACCCAAAAACTTGACACCTTGAACAATGGGACATTGACATACTCTTCCTCTGAAAGTGTCCTGCAATAATGATACTCCTTTTACTGAAACATATACGTACATATGTAGCATAACTTTAACAAAACAAGAAAAATTCTTACATACCCTGCAAGCTGTAATGTTGGTAGTCTTATCCTCCCAACACCCTCCATTGTTTTGTAAACACTCGTTGGTTTCTATGTCTGCGCAATCACAAGAATCCATAACCATACGTTAAAAAGTAGTGTATATCAAATAGAGAGAGATATCTAGAGTAAGTAGAGAGGACCTTCGGTTAAGCATATGGGTGGCTCAGTCGTCTCACGAAACCCTGAGCAAAGGGCCTTAAGAACCGCTGATCTTACCAACTTTCCTGTGATAATATGAGATATTAATCAATTATTATGTTGTTGTCTACATTGAAAAAAATGTCCCTTGCTTCTCTCACCTCTGTATTGTCGGTTGTTTATCACAATAGTTGGTAGTATTGTCACATCTCCTCGCGAGCCTTTCCCAACCTAAACACAATTAGCAATCAATAGTAAGAAGGCTTGCCTTTGAGAAAGAAAAAAAGAAAAGAAAAGAAAGCTCACTTGTGCTTCTTGTTCATCTCTGAGAACAGGATTCTCAGTATTTGCTTCAATATCCCCAATGCATTTGTCTATTTTCTTCACATCAACTCCTACTCAAAAGACATATGTATATAGAATAAGAAGATGTCAAGACATAGAGAATAATAATAACAAGAAGACATTGGTGTTTACCAAGAGACCGAATAACTTGATCAGCGCATTGTTTGTTGTACTTTTCCTGTTTCATGGGACAACGAATAGCAAAGTCGGTGACATAATCCCACCAAAGCCAAGGCTTCCCACTTTCATTCATCACTCTAAAGAAGCAAGCCTGGCGCAAATTCTGAACGATCACGTCTCTCCCGTTGTAACCTCTGGAGAAATCTTGCTCAGGGTCAGGAGCACAGTACCTTCCTCCGTTGATGCACTGCGATTTGCATTGTCTGCTTGCAAGAAACGCTTCAGGACAATACCATGTGATGTAGTGTGGAGTGAAGCGAGTGTAGCCTCCTTTCTCGAGAATCTGAGCAGCTCCTTTGAATCTTTTAAGGAACCGTATCTGTGCATCGCATTTGGGTCCGCATTCATCGTTGCTGTTGGTCCATAGCTCGTAGGCTACTCGGTCGTTCGGGTGTGGAAGAGCCTCTCGCCAGTCCAGACTTATATGAACGGGTTCTCCTTGTTCTATGGCTGTTTTGATGGCGCTCCCTAGAGATCTGCTCAACAGCGCTGAAGGAATAGTGATGTTCTGCAGGTAATCTGCGTCTGCTGTTTCGTCCTCGGGAGCGTCCATGGTGATGAGTGGCTCGGGCCTGTTATCTGCCACTAAGATGGTTGCAGCACCAGCTCGTTGCGCGTTCCATGCCTTCAAGGTGAAGTAACAATCTGGGAGGGGGGAAATCACAGCAAATAATATAGTCATTCATCTCTTGCGTGGTTCCTAATAGCAAGTAACAGTGTCGTGCGAGCCTTTTTAAGGGTCTAGGGCAGTTTTAAATATGATACATATATATACTAATAATAATTCTTTATTTTTAAATGATATAAAATATTAAAGATAAAATAATATAAAATTTTTGAAATAACAATGATAATGTTTAAAAAATTATTTTTTTTGATAAAAAAATTATGAATCATATTTATTTATGAAATCATTTTATAATATCTTCAAAATTTAGAAAAAAATCAATGTTATGTAATAAGATGACTAAATGAACGTATGTTTTTCATATATATATATTTTAAACAAAATCAGAACATAGCATGTTAGCCACTAAAATTTATACAAATGAATATGACAAAACTAATTATAAAATGCAAGTGTAGAATGATTTTGTGGAAACACATTTTAGAAAATAAAAATAGTCAGAATCTTTAAACTTGAATAAATTAAAATAAAAAAAGAAACATATTTTTGTTGATGTTTGGTTTTGAGTTGCAGAAAAGATATAAATATAAATATTTTGAACTATTAAACAAAGATATGTTTGCAAAATTTGGGGCCCCAAATATTGTTAAACTAAGTGAGGCCTAAGGCTAATGGCTTTTTGTTAATGCTATAAGCTAAGCACAGCTCAGTTTCTTGCGTAACAAGTCATCCCTGTTTTCATGTGAATCAAAGAGAGAGAGAAAGGAATGGGGGAGAGACCTCCTCGATCGACGAGAACGAATGTGGGCAATCCAGCAACTCTAGATCTGAAAGAGATGTCGAAATCGTCGAAGTTCTTGCAAGCCTTCTGATTAGCTTTGGGGTAAACGACGGAGCCGGACATGCTTCCGCCGTACTGAGGAACACCAAAGTTGCCTAGGGCGCATTCGTAGATTCCTCTTATGGACTCGGGAGAAGTCACTCGCAGGCTGTTCTTCTCAACCACGAACCTCCCCATGCACGAACCCCACCACCACACCATTAAAGATAACCTTACTACATTCGTCATGATCCCACCCGATAGATGCATTTCTCAGGTTGTTTTCTAATATTGGCTAAGCTTTCTATTTTCTCTCTTTCTTTCTCTTTCCCATAAAAAGAATTGAAACTGTCAAACTGACTCTCAGAGCAAATATATATCTTCCGCTTTCTCCTGGTTTTGACGTGGCAAGAAACACACTGACAGGATTTGGGCCTATTAACTTAATCTATGGGCCTTTTTCTGTACATATATTAGACCCAAATTCAATTTTCTCAAAGTTATATGCCTTATCCATGCAAGCCTTTTCGATCTCTTTTATTTCCATCTTGTAGTAATAGTACACATAACAAATCGAACATATGAACAAACATAGATTTTGATGTTGGTTAGATTTTAAAAATCACAGGCTTTTGTTGTTTGTTCCCCACATTTTGTTGAATTTGTAATATATAAAACATTTTTGTTTGACTTAAAGAACGAGTAATATCATGGCTTTTAATTTTATTATCACTTTTTTACTGGGACTGATTTTGGCAGCGTAACCAAACAAAAATTCCAGAAAACTAGATTTTACACTACTAAATTCCCACGATATTAATATTACATACAACAGATATCCAAAACTTTTTACCAACTCGCACTTGGTTGATGATCTCAACGTTTAACATGGCCAGAGATAGTTTTCATCGCTGCTTCGTCATGAAATCCTTAATCATTTGAGTGTGAGTAGCTGCCTGGAAAACAGGAGAGGACATGTAGTAGGATTATTAGGAAAGACCATTTTTGTTGACACTAAACAGTCGATACAATCATCAGGTTGAGACGTACATACCTGATTAAAATGCTTCCCTTGTTTATATTTATACGCAAATAATCAGTTAGTCTTCTGTGGTCTATATATTATATGAAGAAAAATCCACAAGTGAGTGCTGACTGCTGAGGAGTCCCTCTTCTTCTAACACGTAAGAGACTGTGAAGGGGGAGCTTAGTATTTGATAAGAGCAGGAAGTGATGCATGAAGTTCTGACAAACACTGAAATATCCAGTTCAGTAACTGTTCTCTTGGCAGCTCCAACAGAAGTTCCGCCTGCACATATCATCATATAAAACCCTTGAGTTCAGGCACAAGGTCTAACACTACTAATTTACTCTTAAAGTGTACCATTATTTGATCTCCTTCATATATCAAGGAGCCTCGGTAAACGTCACAAGTCATGGAATCTGTGATCAGCTTGAACACCTTCTTACTCATATTTGTTTTCATCACAACCATCTTCCCTGATGCATAAATTCTGTTTACTCCAAGATCAGCCGCCATGCGTCTCACATACAGCTTCTTCAAAATTATCTCCATGGAGTAAGGTTCTTTCCCATATTGGCGACGCAAGTTCTCTGTGAATTGCATGAGACTCCACATATCTTTCTCAGCTGCTTTCTCAGCTTCATTGATTATCTCCATCGGATTTTCCAGATAA
Organism: Sinapis alba; assembly: GCA_012274485.2. Taxonomy (NCBI): domain Eukaryota; kingdom Viridiplantae; phylum Streptophyta; class Magnoliopsida; order Brassicales; family Brassicaceae; genus Sinapis; species Sinapis alba. The sequence continues at coordinate 102,111 of MU105735.1, read as the reverse complement.
TTTACATATTCCGACGGAAGCCGAGGATTTATATTTATGTCAATCTGGAGGAATAGAGAGCAGATTAAAAAAATAATTAGAACTTGCGAGGCATAACAACTGCATTGAAGAATGAACTTCTCCCGTTACTCGTGCACAAACCAACAGACCTGCAAATATTCTCATTTTTTATCTAAAATAGTTTAACCTTTCCTACAAGTTTAGAATAGAAACTACCTTCACCAGATTGTATGGAACCGAAAAAATACGGAGTTCCTCCACCTAGAAACAACCAAAAAGATATTGACTCATAACCCAGCCCAAAAATGGAAAAACAAAAGGCTGATCAGTGTTGTCATGATCAGACAGAAATATGTAGACACCTTGGAAAGACTCTCGAAAAGCATTTCAAAGAAAAGATCGATGCCGACATTTCCAACATCTCCTGTCTGCTGTTCACCAAAAATAGTCCCAAAGCCTCTTATACCCATGTCCCTCTCCGCAAGTTGAAAACCTTGTCCAAGCTCACGACACTCTTCAAGAGCACTAAGCCTTTCCTGCACAGTTAGCTTGTACATTACATACCAGTCTGCCAAGGGAATAATAGAACAAATAAAAGTCACCCTCCTAATTAATACCAGTGCTTGATCAGAGAGCAGCGATTTATCAGGATAAAACATGTAGGCATGAGCTTCTTTATCAGCCCGGCCAACCCTTCCACGCAACTGTTGACAACAACAAGAGAAGAGAAGATATCTAAGAAGCTCTTTTCATTTCCAGGCTAACTGCAATTAGCAATGATTTAAAAAATAAGTTTGGCACCTGGTACAACTGAGCGAGCCCAAATTGTTGAACATCCTGGATGATTATGGTATTTGCATTTTGAATATCAAGTCCGCTTTCGACAATATTAGTGCATATGAGGATTTTGATCTTTCCTTGCACAAATCTCTCCATGGTTTCCTCTAGTTGTTTTGAGTATTGCTGTCAATACATCAGCGTAGCAGGATATACAAAGATTAGGTAACATCATTTCTTAGGAGGATTCCATGAAATGTTAAAACGAAAAAGGGCCATAACATACCTTCCCATGTGCCATAGCAATGTCGATATCTGGAAATGCTTCTTCAAGAAAAACCATCACTTCCTCCAGTCCTGATAAGGAAAATGAAAGTGGTAAACCGATTATGGGAAAATGAAAGTGGTAAACCGATTATGGGAAAATGTATGGTCAAAAAGTTTCTGATTCTACTTGTGTCTAAGTTGACCAAGACCAGAGAAAGACAACCCCGGTTATGGTGCAGGCATTTTTTACCTTTAATCCGAGGCAAAACATAGAAAACTTGGCCACCACGATTCAGCTCATTTTTTATTGCTTTGATAACCTTATCCTTACGGAATGATGAAAGATGGGTTTTTATTGGAATCCTCTCCGGAGGCGGTGTGGAGATTAAACTAAAAACAAGGGGGTCATTAGTCTCATCAATTTCTATTAGTAACTAAAACACATCCTCTGTCACAAACCTGGCGTCCCGGAATCCAGTCAAAGCTAAGTATAACGTCCTTGGTATGGGTGTTGCGGAGAGTGTAAGCACATCCACACACGTTTTGAAAGATGCAATCTTCTCTTTCTGCTTGACTCCAAATCTCTGTAAAGTAAAAAGAGAGAGATTCCATTAACAAACCAATCCAAGAATCTTACAGAAGACCATTGAATGACTATAATAACCTGTTCCTCATCGACCACAAGAAGGCCTAGATTGCTGTAGACAACACGGCTTCCGAGAAGTGAGTGAGTACCTACAATGATATTGAGATCACCGTGCTTTATCATTTCCAAATACGCCTCCTTCTCTGCTTTGGTCTGCACAATGTTCGAACATGTGACTCGTCAATTGCCGTTTGTTTTGCTTGGGACAAAATTCATAGGCAGAATTATACCTGAAACCGACTTAAAAGACCGACTTTGATATGTGGATACAAGGCAAACCGGTCAGAGATGACATCATAATGTTGCTTAGCCAATACAATAGTGGGTGCTAAAACCATAGCTTGTTTTCCAGATGAGACCACACAAAAGATGGCCCGTAGAGCAACCTCAGTTTTACCAAATCCAACATCTCCACATATTAATCGGTCCATAGGTGTTTCCCTCTCTGTCAAATCCTTGTCAACATCAAGGAAAGCCTGCATGCATTAAGGTAAGAGCTTCAGTATGAATGAATGAATGATGACAAGTAAGAGAAAGAAAGCAGCAAGAGGACCTGATTCTGGTCAGGTGTAGCGTTATAAGGAAACTGAGCGGCGAAATCAGCCATGATGGGGTTTTTTGGATAAGGAAACCTCTTCTGTCTAAGCCTATGAAGATAAAGCTCCATCAAGTCAACAACCATTTTCTGAATTGCCACTTTTCCTTTCGTCTTTCTTCTTTCCCAAACGCTAGTGTCACTCAGCCGACTTAAAGTCCGAGGCCGTTTCGACTCATTAGGACTGCCAACAACAGAAGACAACATTAACTCAACATAAGGGCTATTCGTTTGAAAAAGACACAGCTTTTTGTGACTACGACTGCGGCTATACTTTTGTTTGTTTGGTAGACACAGCTACCTACGTTCAAACACTGCAGTAGATACTGCGTCTAGCGTTAATCAATTTAGAACGCTGATGAAATTAGCATCAACGAATATGATGTAGCCGTAGACACAGCCGCCAGAGTCTACCAAATGAAGAGCACTATAAAAGAGAGAGAGAGTCTTAAAAAAAAAGAGATTACAGGTTGTATCGGTAGAGGAGACGGGAGGCCTGCTTGAGAGGAAGCTTAGCCATACCGTCTGCATACTCTATAAAGACATATTCGAGAGGCTCAGAAGAATCCTTGGGGACATCGAACTTAATGCCAACGAAACGGCCAATCCCAACCTTCTTGTGCACAACATAATCACCGGAAAGGAGAGTGTAAGGGTCAACCTTGTAACTGAAACCACCTTCGGAATCAGCACCTTGCCTAACTCCTTTGAGCTTCTGCAGACCCCTCTCTTGTTGTTCCTTCACCATCTGAATGTACTTCTCGGCCTCCTTGGAGTCCATGGCCGGCCTAGCGGTCTCTCTTTTGCCGAGGTCGCGACGAATCCTCTCGTTGAGGATGGATATCGAGTCGCTTTCGGGCTTCTCGCTCCATCTGGTAGCCGTGGGTTTTGCGGCGGTTGCTGAGAGAGAGCAGATAGCGACTAGTGATGAGCTGCGGGAGCGTCTGAGAGAGAAGAACCTCCATGATGGAGGAGGGAAGGAGCGGAGGTTGGAAAATAGGGGTGCGGTGGTAATCAGGTCGGGATTTGGGAGGAGCAAGGATGTCATCGTTAACCTCTGAGCTGAGGTTTTAGAAAGAAAAAGGGGATAATGTAGAGCGAGAGAGCTTAAGAGTGGTTTACACAGCGTCACGATGTCTATTGGAACTGATGGGGTCCACGTTGGGAAAGAAACTTCACGCCGTTGCAATTAGCCATGAGGTTTCAGTTTTCTTCGGTTTGGGTACTTTTGGTTTCGGTTAGTTCGATTCGGTTCGGATATTTTCGATTTCTGTTAGTTCGGTTCAGTCATAATCCCACCAAAATGAATTGAAAATAACATCGATTCAGTTTTCAATTATTTTTAGTTTTATAATTTTTTCAAAATAACTGGCTTTGAAATTTCGGTTAGATTACTTTTTATAAAATTAAGATAATTTTAGTTTATTTGTGGTTAGTTCAGTTTTTCGGTTTCTTTTTTTTTTGGAAAATCACAATCAGAACCAAACCGAACTGAACTAAAAATCGAATTATTTTTCAAAGTTTATACCGATCTAAACCGTAACTGAACCAAAAACCGAAAATTTTGTTTTGGTCCAGTTCAGTTGCTCCAGTTAGGACAAAATCCTCAGAGCTAGTTACAATACATTTTTTTCTAAGAGTTTCTTTCCAATACAATAGAATACAATACAATACATCCAAGTGTGTGAAACATAAGATACACCATGTTGGTTGCATTATCCGCTACACATGCGCTCTTTTTTTTTTTTTGGCTCAAACATAGTAAACCATGCCAACTTCAATGAGGCTGATGTGAGGTATGTTAAGTGCTACCGCTGACCCTCTGCAGTTCTTCCTCAGAAACGAGTAGCCGATATCAATTATAAGCTTCTTCAACCACGACGAAGATTTCCTTGCTTTCACATACGAATGACCCATTACATATGCAACTCCTGCCTCTTTCGCCCCTATCACATCCATTAGCTCTTCCCTCACAGACGCCTCCATCCCACGACTTGCCTGCGTTAACCCAAACTTCACACGCCTTCTCCTCACTTGCCCCCCCTGCTGATACTCTTCCTCGTACACTGAACGCAAACTCTGCAAGGTCATAGATTTGCTGCTTTGTCTCGCCGTGTCAGCAGCAGAATCATACTCCTCTACCGTCAGGATTGAGTTTGAGAGACTCTTGTGACTACTTAACACTGCCATTCTCCCATCATATGATTGGGACTCAGAAGCCGAGGAGGATTGGAGGTCCCCTGCTTCCATTTGGATGAACTCCGCTATGCTCTGTATCAACTGATTCTCAAAGTCCTCCTCCCCCTCCCGTTGAATGTCTTTGTACCCATACCTCACTATGCACCTGTACATACGATAAGGCTTTGGGCATACACGGCCAACGAGGAAGCGTTCTTCAGGATATACATGAGGCACTGGCACTGATTTCACACAAACAAACACCACAACTTTATGGAATGCCGGGATGTTGGTGACAAAGTGAGAGAAAATTGCAGGAACTCCAGTTGCAAGTTCTGAGTATACAAGTCCTATTCCGGGCACACGGACAATACCAAGACTAGGTCCTAGTCCCAGCAACCACTTGAGTGAAACTTTGTTATGAAGATCAAAGCTGTATTTCCTTCGAGTACCATAGTGCCACACATACATAGCGGTCATAACTATGAAAGCGAGCACCAAGGGTACCCAACCACCCTGTGGAAGTTTCATGAGAGCCGCTGAGAGATATGCACCTTCGATTATCCATAGAGTTCCAAGGAACAAAGCCCCCAGAAAATAACTCTTCTCCCAAACCACCACTATGACAAGAGCCATGAGAAACGTTGTGATGAACATTACTATTATGCAGGCGAGTCCTGTTATGTTAGTAACGAGAAAACCACCATCAGGTCAGGTCCTGGAGAGGGGAAAAAAAAAAGTGAATAGAAAGTTTTACCGTAGGCATTTCCAATCAAAGTTGTGTCCCGGAAGCCTATAGTTATTGCAAGAGTCAGGATCATGAGGATCCAGTTGATCTCCGGGATATACATCTGTCCATGTTTTGAAGTATGCACTACTTTGACACGTGGGAAGCATCCAAGAGCATGGCATTGTTTGATTATGGAAAATGTGGCGGTTATCACAGCCTGACTGCCAACAATGGCTGCAAGTGTAGCAATAACAAATACAGGCCAGAAAACAGGATCTGCATAAAAAGATCAAAAATCAGATAAGGTTGGCATTACGTAAAGTGAATTTCAAAAACTGGTGTGCGAGTAAACAAACCTGGGACTGAACTGTAAAAACTGTTGGGAATAGACCCGAGGTTCTTTGATAAGAAAGCTGCCTGGCCCATGTATTGTACAACCAGGCATGGGTACACAAGAAAGGCGAAAGCAAGCTGCACAGAACAAAAACAAGTAAAAAATGTAAAAAACAAGACCATCATGGACATATGTTGAAGGATGACTAGCAAGGCTGAGAACTCATGGGTAAAAGAACTGATGTACATGGAACCTCCACTCCACTTACTCTGATTGAGACCGAGGTGAAATGGCCAAGATTTGAAAACATAGCTTCAGTACCTGATGAGAGAGTGATAATCATCAATTTAGTGAACCAGCTCATAAGACCATTCGAAAATACATGATTTCAGAAGAAAAGAAATATTTTATGGTTCTTGATCCAGAAGCAGAAGTACCTGTTACAGAAAGAAGAACCCCTCCAAGAGAAATCCAGCCATCATGACCAGTCATTCTGAAAAATTTGATGATATAAAGCGGGGAAATTGCATAGATTATCTTGGGATTCCAGTGTATGATGTTGTAAAAACCGATGAAGAGGATTGAAATAAGCCAGATGATCACAATTGGTGCAAACATAAAAGACACCCTGTGAGTACCACAGTGTTGCAAAGCAAACAGTCCAACTAGTATGACACAGGCAAGAAGCACAAGTTCGCCTGCAGTGTTTAAAGAGAAAACCAAAAGATAAAAGTCCAAAAGATGTAATAATCAAACAACGTTACAAAGCACATGGTGGAAGCAATAATAAGCAGTATATACCGTCAGTGGATTTATTCTCTGTAGCTTGCAAACCTGACATGGAAGACAGAACTGCAAGAAAGCAGGAGGGATTTATAGTCTCGGTCCTAAAATTAAATAAAATATAGGAGGAGATTGGAATAATACTTAACCTGATATTGCTGGAGCGAAAACCCCGTTTCCTATGACCATAGCAGCAGCAGAAAGTACAAGAAGTAGCAACACAGTCCTAAGCCTTTTGTGCTTCTCAAAGATTCTTTTAAAGGGGGAGGAAGTTCCAGTATCAGTGGACTTGTTGTAAGCTGAGAGCTCTTCGTCAGCAGCTTGCTGGTTAGGAAGTAAGCTAAGCTTAGCATGCCTACAAAGCAGCGAATAGAGAGCAAATATTCCGCCTGGAGAGAGCAAAAACATCTCGAGACTCTTAAAAAAAAGGCAGAAGAGGAAAAAAAAGTTAGTTAACAAAAAAAAAACAAAAGAGAGAGTGCACCTTGTCCATTGTCATGGGCATTGAGTAATACAACAAGGTACTTAAGAAGGGGAATCAGTGTGAGGGTCCAGAAAATCAAAGACAAGGCACCAAATACAGCTTCCTCATTTTGATGTTGCTTGTGCAACTTGCCGATAAATGTGTTAGGAAACACATAGAGAGGAGATGTGCAGAGGTCACCGTAGACAACACCAAAGCTCTGGTAGGCCAACATCAAATTCCCCGCCCACGAAAGCTGAAGGTAGTAGTTTACAACTCAGTAAGCAAGCAGGAAAACAGAGAAATGAAAATGATCGATGCACTGATCTGGTTTTACATACCGTAAGCAGTGAAAAGCATACCAAAAGTAGTTAAATTGCCTTAGGAAGAGTTTAAAAAAAACAGAAAACAAGTAGGAAGAAGAAGAACAACAAGTTGAGCCTAGAAACTGTATAGCATATGGTGTGCTTTGGTTTGAACTAGGTACTAGCAAGCATAAACTGTTAGTTTCTGTTCGAGGTCGATTGGTTAATTTCCTCACGCACTCTTAGGAGAGATTTACAGAAAGCATGAGCTGTACAAGTGAAGGGAACTAACCTGAGAAGGATTCCTAGACGGAGAGACTCCAGAATAAGCCACCATGGTCGAGAATCTCAGGTTCGATCTCTTCTTCTTCTTGCTACCTTATCTCCAGCGAATCTATTTAGAGAGCCGATCACTTATTGTCTTTATCAACTTGTAATTATTTTTAGTTTTATCATATAGAGAGAACGCCGAGGAGTTTCCTTCTTAATTCTGTTAACAGTTTTTCACCGCTTTGCTCCAATTTAGCAATCTAATCATTTTCCCTTGGGAAGTGAAACAGTGGAACAAAACAAATAAAATAAAATAAAAGACTTATACTTCCTTTATCTTTGATATTTTATTGGTTCTAGGCTTAATAGAACTAGAATGAGATAATAATGGAGAACTAATGTGGTTTTAGATTCTTTATTGGGTTTCTGCTTTAGGACAAGTGTGGATCAAATCAAGTTGTCTCCTCTCTCTAGATGCCGCACTGCCTTTCCTTCAACCAAGCCTCTCCCGGCGACGAGCCTCTTCCTCATCCATCTTCTTTAGGTAATAAAGCGAGCTGCTTTCCTTATTCTTCTATTTTTCTAAAACTGCACACCACGTGTTTGTTGAAATGCCTAAACGAGAGTTTCTGTCTTTGGCTGTGGTTGTACAGACGGCGTGCTCTCCTCCTCCTCCAGGAACAACGCTTCCAACCCATCGCCTACCTTTAATCTCAGCCGCGAGCTTGCCCACGCTTTTCAGACCCCATCCTACCACGACATACGTTCACTGGTTCACGTGGTTAACACTTCTTCGCAACAACATCTTCTACCCATCCAACCCGATATCAACGAGCTGCTTCTCTCTCAAATTCTCCAACCAAATAAAGAACGCGTCCAAGAAGCTCTCAGCCACGCCAAGCCCACTACACTCACCCATCTCATCTCCACTTACTTCCAACACAGCGAAAGCGCCACACGCCTCTGCTTGAACCTTTACCAAAGCGTCCACACCGCTCGCCACCTCTACACACCCCTCTTCGACCTCTTCCACACCCTCCCCGCTGATTCCCAAACCATTATCGACGAGTCCCTCTGTAACTTGGCATTCGACGTCTTCCTAAAGCTCGACACTTTCGAAAACCCTTTCTCATCTCCTCACAGCTTCCGAGAGACTCAACTATGCTTCTCCCAGCTGAAACTCAAGCTCGACACCCGTCTCCGTAAGTCTAGGTCACGGGTCCGCCTCATCCACCATGCCACAGCTGGTCCCCTGTGCAGCCCTTACCTCCCTCACAGTTTCAAGAAGAAGGAGTTGACTAACATTTCTCAGCTCAATGCTGCTGCCAAGGGTACTTTTGTGCTCAACAAAGATCTCGATACCATTGACCGTCTTGTCTCCCGCCTCCACACGGGGATTGAATACGACAAGCTTTTCATTCGGCTTGGGTTGGAGAGGGGGAGGGACGTATACTCAGTTCAGGAGATTTTGAAACAGCTTCACAAGACCCACCTTAACCTCACTCATCAACTTAATGATCTTGAGGATCATATTTGCCTTTGGTTCACCAATGTTAACAAAGCTAGATCGTTGCTCCTTCAAGAGATCCATCTTCCCCGAATATAAATAAGCTCCCCAACTCTCTCTCTCTCTCTCTGTATTCTTTAGTGTTTAGAGGGAACAAAATTACTGCCAGCTCTAGTCAAAATCAATCAAGATTTCATGGTCCGCTGCTTTTTTTTTAAATGGAAAATCATAATATCATTTGTTTCAATCTGATGAAGTAAATGCTTATTGTCTTCATTGACAGTAGTTCTTTAGGACTTGTTTTTGGTTCTTTACAGTAACCTGAGCTTGTGGAGAGGACACCATTACCAAAGTGAATATATACATAGACGTTAAGCTATCTGTGGCTGGGAATAGAGACTTTCTTTTGGTCTGCCTTACCAATAGTTCAATATTGCATGTTGTATTGGTTGACATCACCCTATCAGATAATTGTTTCCGGTGAAGTTGATTTATAACAAACCCACAATCCAGTCAGTCACTTGGTTGTATAGGTAAATTAAAGGACAAGCTGATAGTCTCTCCTAACTTATGGGCTGTGTTGTCCACATCAAAGTTACACCTCTCACCAAAGCCCCTTTACTTAGTTAAGAGGGTTTGGGCTTTGGAGGATAATAAATAATATGCGTTGGAATATTCCCAAAGAAATTATAAACTAGGAAAGGAAAGGAAAGATGTCAACATCTATCAAATGCAAGCAACCAGGAAAGAGAAGAAGAGTCGAATATCCAAAAGGGATAATTTGACTGTTATTTGGAAGGGATGGAAACCGAATGATGACGTGGCGATCCTCAAGAATATTCCAAGATCCCATATTCGTCTTCCTTCTTTTATCATATCTTATATATTAATCTTCACCCAAAGTCCATTTCTGAACTCATCAAACAAATCTTTCTCCCTAGCTCTCCTCTTCTGATCTCTATACATATACATAAACAATATGTCTCTGAAAGCAATTCATGTAACCGAAGTGCCTAGCCTCGATAACTTCCCTGAGAATCCCTCCCTCTGCGCTTCTCGTTTCTCCTCGCCTGGTGGTCTAAGCTCTTTCAAGATCCCAAAGTTTCTGGTGGTGGGACATAGAGGTCACGGCATGAACATTTCGCAGTCGCCGGATCCAAGGTTCTCTGCCTTCAAGGAAAACTCCATCCTCTCCTTCAATGCCGCTTCAAAACTCCCTCTCGACTTTATCGAATTCGATGTTCAGGTTCCTTTCTTTCCGCGCTGCTTTTTTGTGTGTGTCTCCACGTGACCGCACGTGGGGGTTTTATTCGTTGACTTTTTTTGTTTGTTCTGAAAAAATACGTTTTGATCAAACAAAAACAGGTCACCAGAGATGGCTGCCCAGTCATTTTCCACGACGACTTCATCTACTCTGAAGAAGATAACGTAAGACGCCCTACGCCCTACCTTTTAGTAGCTTTGGATTCTTGATGCACTAACAAGAAATATAAATGAATGGAACAGGGAGTGGTCTACGAGAAGAGGGTCACGGAGCTTAGCTTGTCCGAGTTCATGTCCTACGGGAAACAGAGGGAAACAGAGAAGAAGAGTGGGAAGCCATTGCTGAGGAAGTCGAAGGAAGGAAAGATCCTCAAGTGGTGCGTCCAACAAGATGACTCTCTCTGTACTCTCCAGGAGGCTTTTGAGAAAGTTGAGCCTAAGCTGGGTTTCAACATCGAGCTCAAGCTTGACGACAACCTCTTCTATTCCTCCGACCACCTCTCCCGTCTTCTCCTCCCCATCTTGCAGGTACAAATACTTGAGTGTGAGTGAATGTCATTAGGTTGGTTTGGCGCCTCAACTGGGTTTGCAAAACGAATGTGACAGGTGGTGTGTGATTATGGAAAAGACAGACCAATCATCTTCTCCAGCTTTCACCCTGATGCTGCCCTCCTCGTCAGGAAGTTGCAGAGCACCTACCCAGTAAGTAGTAGCCTTCTTTATCTTTGATCCAAAAAAGAAGCTAGAAACTTTCCACTTAACTACTTTTGTGCTGTGGAAATGGTAAAAAAACAGGTGTTCTTCTTGACAAACGGAGGAACAGAGATGTACTACGACGTGAGAAGGAATTCGCTGGACGACGCAATCAAAGTATGTGTAGAGGGAGGCCTCCAAGGGATTGTCTCGGAGGTGAAGGGTGTTTTCAGAAACCCAGCCGCCGTCAACAGGATAAAAGAATCCAAACTGTCTCTGATAACATACGGGAAGCTCAACAATGTAGCTGAGGCGGTGTATATGCAGCATTTGATGGGAATAGAAGGAGTCATAGTTGATCATGTGGAAGAGATAACAGAGGCTGTGAGGGAGATGATGCCATCATCCAATAGAGATGCATCTCATGATACTAAGCCAAAGCCAAACTTCTCTGAGAGAGAACTCTCCTTTCTTCTCAAGCTCATTCCTGAGTTGATACAACACTGAACTCTCTTCTTTAGTTAGTTACATAATTATAGAGGATATGTTGTTTTCCCAAAAAAAATGGGTATATGAAAAAATCTGACAATGTATGTGGGGAATGGGATACTATTAAAACTTTGATTGATGACTCTAATTGATGTTCAAAGGGGAAAAGTGGGGACTTGGGTGAGGAGACCGTGCCGCAGGTGATAGTGGAGACGAGACAAGAGTGGTCTGTAAGGATCATCCTCCCTTCTCTGCTTCACAAACTCTATGCATCTCTCAACCTCCTTCTTAACCTCGGCGTACACTTCCTTTGCTTTGTCTCTGTCCCTTAATTCTTCATCTCCAGTCTCTATCTCCTTCCCAAAGTAGTAATAGTATCTCCCAGGACACTTGGGTATCACTCCTGGCATGTGGAAATCTTGGTTACCCTCTTCTCCTTCTACGCTTCCCCTTTGAAACACCACCATGGCATACATTACCTCACCCATTTTTACTACAGTAAATTTAAAATTACCAACGCACATTACCTCACCTCCGGGCCTTCCGCTGTCACTCTTTTTAGCACTTCTTTAACAATAGGAACCTTTATCTGGTCATTGTAGTCCAAAACTACCTGCATTCATTACACCAGCTATATATTATTATTGCAAGTACATGGTTGGTTGGGCACTAAAATGTGATGTGCTTGCTTACTTTTAAGAAATCATCTTCTCCAACCCCACAAAAGGGAACTATTTTGGCTCCAAATTTGGCTGCGGCTCTCACAAACTCCGGTTTCTCTGGCCACATCAGCTTGTATTCTTCTCCCTGTTATTGACTAAATTTGTGATGACTTGTTTTCACTACCACAACAACGATAGCAGCAGCATTACAACACACCTTGCGGTGTAGAGCTTCGCGGATGCCTCCTGGAAACAAGAGAATGTGTGATTTTGCAGACAAGAGATTATGAAGGTGAGTGGCTGAGATGGGCACCGACCCCATCATTCTGAGTGTGTCGTAAAAAGACACATCAGGTAACAATCCATCTCTCCTTCTTGTAAACATCATCGGATGCACTAGAGGCCGCAAATTGATGTTCCTCTCGTGAACAAATTGACCTGGGAGTGATATTTTGTCACTCGCTAGTAGCATATGATTTCCCACTAGTAGTACAGGTCCTTCAGATGGTATTCCCCCAAGCCCTCTCACCACTTTCCCATCTACTGTAGTTGACAGAAACACTGGGCCCATGATCACCTCAACGAGCCTATCTCGTTACCAAAAAAAATCAATATCAAACAATCAGTATTTTTTTAAAAAAACTATGACAGTAATCATGCAGGAAGAAATTTTGGGATATTATATGTATGTGTAAGGAACCTGCCTGTTGAGGCCATAACATTTGTTAAATTCAGACAAGGTTGGTGGGATGAAGTCGGAGATGTAATCCTGATGACACCCACGCCGGTAAAAAGAAGTGGCCTTAATGATACTGACCAGATCAATACCGTCCTCCTGTCATATCCAAAAGCAAACGGAGATGTTCACGAAGCATTTTCATGAGAGATATGAATATTCTTCAGTATTTGGCCCATTGTATTCGAATGAAAGCAGCAGAGCGGAAATAGATATACCAGAAAAAGGCAATGACCGTTGTCTTTGAATGAACGGACTTCACATTTAGGCAGTTTTTTGCGAAGTCGTTTGCCTTCACGTGTACTGGGTAATATATGGTCATTTCCGCTGTGGTTGGCAAACAAGTTAGCTCAAACTAATATTAGAGGAAAGGAAGAGTGAAGTGATTGATATCACAAACCTGGATAGAATTAGAGTCTGAGCTTGTACTAGATGAAGATGTGCATTGGCAGAAAGAGCAGCGGAATCAAGCAACTTGAGCTTCCACAAAAGTGTTTCTCTCCCAAATGTATCAGCTAGGATCTGCATAGGCAGAGATTGTTAACCATTTTGACAACATTAACCTACCATAAAAAATGAGATTGTCAACCTACAGATGTGAATGTCGTTGCTGTCACCAAATCTTGATAAATGTTTGCAGCTGTTTCGTTCTCCGGAAGTCCCCTGACCCAGTGAGCAATCATTCTTTTTAAAGGGCCACCTTGAAAATTCCAATAGAGCATCATGTCTTATATTACCAAAACTCACATGTTAACGAACCAAATTTTGATTGGAGTTTCTGACTATACTGTGGTATGATTTTAAATTATAAGGGAAGGGCTCATTTGTTTCTCAGAGACCCAAAAATATGTGAATCGATAAATTTTAAGAAAACCTGAAATTAAGCTTAAGAGAGAAGGAAATGCAATATGAAGTTGGTCAGGCAAGACTTTGAGCAGGGGAGCAAGATGTTGCAGCGATGAGTTTCCAAATGATGTAGCTGCAAATGCAACAATACTCTTTAGACTAAAAAAAGGCTGCTAACATATGTGAAGACACATCAAGTGAAGGTCACCTGGATTAGAAAGAATCAAGACAAGATCAATATGAGGACTGCAGGCAGCAAGGGAAAGTGCTATGCAGGCACCGAGAGATTCTCCAACAAGATAAATGGGTTTACCCGGTGACCGCTGACTTTCAGATTTGACAGTAGTTTCGACCATCCTGACTAGATCTTTTAAAGCATTCAGTAAAGTGTTAGAGAAACTAATCATCATCACAAATAATAATAAATGAGAGAAAAAAAAAAGCAATTACCTGAGAATGAAGTACGATTACTGGGTGGAATGTGAAGGCACCAGATATCAAACATCCTGAAGAAAAAAAAAACACAATTAAAATACCATCGATCGCAAAAATTCAAAAAACAACAATCGAATAGAAAGGGGCGGGCGCGCTCGCTCGCTCACTGTCCAAGTCTCTGGTGCTGTCTCATTAGGCCGAGTCCATTTCCGTCGATACCTAAAACAAACTAGTCATCAATCATAACGGTTTAAAGCTAAAATATAGACAGCATTTGAACAATTTTCCTAACTAACCAGGGAGGAAGAGAAGGAGCGGGGCGCGGTCACATCGAGCCTTGCTTTCGAGGGGAGAGAACCAGCGAGAGGGACTGTTGTCTTCGGGTCTGATGAAGTCCCTAGCTGCCTCGAGGTAGTCCCGGAAGCTCTTATCCGATCCCTGCTGCTTCTTCCACTTCTCAGCGGTGACAGAAACGGAGAATCGCCGTGCCGGGGGTAGGACTACTCTTACAGAAAGCTTGTGCCTCTCTCCGATGACGGCAGAGAGCAGATGAAATCCGGTGGCCGCCATGGGAAGAAGAAGAAGAAGCTAGTTCTGGTGGTGCTCGACCTTCCTGCATTTGTACCAAACTGAATTTTTAAAAGAAAATGGTTTCCTTCTGTTTTCCAGGCGTAACGAAGATCTCATGACTCAACGGTCTCTCCATCTCTCACGGCCACACGCACGTGCGCCTAATATGAATGATGCAGCAGGCCAAGAGGCCCAATAATAATACCTCATGGGCTTATTCTCCTAGTACTTTGGCCCATGAATGACTATTTTTCTTTTATCATTTTTGATTACAGTCAAACGGTAGATCATCTGTGTAGCATTTGCGTCTAAAAAGAGCAGATTCATGGCGATCCCCGTAGCTAAGTTTTTTCTTTTGATCTCTGCCATGGAGGTCTTCATACTTTTCTCAGCTTCGGTTGATCACAGTTTGCAAATAAAACAGTCACTAGAGTGTTATTTATGAGCATAAACCATACTATTATGCAATGGCTAGTAAAGCAGAGGTTCTCTTCAACTACAAAACCCAATCCTAATATGGAATTGTTTTGTTAAAATTCTAATCAATAGTATAATAAATCAATAAACATGCAATTTATTATCTGACCAAACAAAACAAAAGGGCTATTTAATGGACTTTTTCAGGCCCAAAGGGCTTCCTATGTTTGGTGTGGGGTCTCTTCTCCTAAACCCTTAGTGTGTTTCTTCCAAGCCACGATCTATTCCCTTTGTCACCGCCGCCGTCGCTTCCGGTAAGTCCTCTCTCTTTCTATCTATTGAGCTGATGCAGACTTTCTATATTGATAAGTGTCTCTCTGTATTGAGTTTTAGGATCGTAGTTCTGAAGAAACTTATTCCCGCATCCGGAGGAGAACAACGATGGCCACTCAAGCTGTCTCATTCAGTGGCAACTTAAAGGTAAATTTTTCTTCTTCTTCTTCTTCTTCATTCTCTTTGATAAACTTCGTTTCTTTCAGTTTGAGTAGAGGAGGCCTTCTTGTTCATTTCCTTTATACTTGATTCATAGTGCGACAAGATATGTTCAAAATAGGACCGACCCCTTTGGCTATGCATTGATTTTGAATATTTCTTTTTTTTTTTTTGCAGAAAGCTGTGGCGGGTATAAAGCGTATCAATATCGAAGGTCTTCGTTGGCGAGTTTTTGATGCCAAGGGCCAGGTTTTCTTTTATTTATTGTGTTAGCTCGTGTGTTTTAAGCATTACAGGGATTGATCTGAATGAGTAGGAGGATGATCTCATCATATTCATATTCATTTTGAATACATTATTAGGTACTGGGTAGACTAGCATCTCAGTTATCAACTGTGCTTCAAGCAAAAGATAAGCCTACTTATTGTCCCAACCGCGACGATGGGGATATTTGCATTGTTCTCAATGCTAAGGATATCGGCATCACTGGAAGAAAGCTCACTGACAAGGTCTACCACTGGCATACTGGGCAAGTTCCACCCACCCTTTTTTTTATATATTTTCTTTAGCTGCTGCTTGCAAGAAGGGATTATTGATCATGATTTTCTTCGAGTTAATGTTAATTCCCTCGTTTGTTTACAGATACGTTGGACACCTGAAAGAACGAAGTCTGAAAGATCAGATGGCCAAAGACCCCACTGAGGTCATCCGCAAGGCTGTCTGGCGCATGCTTCCAAGTAACAATTTGCGTGATGTGAGTACACTCACTCTCTCTCTTTTGAGTTTGTAACGTTTACTAGAACTTACGAATCCCTCCCTCATGTGTCAGCGTTTGAGATTCTTGGTGCCTTATAACATATCTCTCTTATCTGTTTGTCACCCTTGTTTCTTTAAAATGATTTAGAGGAAGATGATGGTTCTGCTGAGCACTTGGTTTAGCAGCATTTAGTCAAATTGTTGCTTACCTTTTTTTCTCTTTGGTGGGATAACATTTTGATACATTATCAGCTTGCCTGTTTGTTGCTAGATAATATTGCTTGCATTGTTCAGGATTTGTTCCTTGCCAACAATAACGTGCTGAGTTTTTTGTTTCTTTATGTGGGTTTTATAGGACAGAGATCGGAAGCTGAGGATATTTGAAGGCAGTGAGCATCCTTTTGGGGACAAGCCACTCGAGCCATTCGTGATGCCGCCTCGTACGGTGAGAGAGATGCGACCTCGTGCAAGGCGAGCAATGATCCGTGCCCAGAAGAAGGCAGAGCAGGCAGAAAATGGTGGAGCAGAGGTAAAGAAAGGCAAGAAGAGGACGACTGTTACTCAAGTGTAGAAGAAAAGCTTCACAATTGTGATTCAGTCTTATTAAGCAACGATCACAATGCAGGCGTGGATAATAAGTTTGTAAGGTTTTCTTGTTTGTTGAATGCGCCAGACAATATTTCATAAGACATAAAGCAAACCCCGTTCTTCGGGTAAACATGGTCTCGTTTCTGGTTAAACTGTTAGGAATATGTGATTTTTGAAATTGGGGAAATGCATCAATTATGTGAAATTTACAAATATTTCACTACTACTCGGAGCCTACCCTGTCCACACTCTTCCTTCCCCTCTCAAGCTGATTTGAGTGGCCAATGCTCTTCCGAGTTTTGTCATGGCAGTCAAGGCTTCTCCTGGACCGATCCAGATGGTGGTGATTCCTGAGTTTGCTGCTGCTGCTACTCTTCTTCCACTGACTCATTGGCGGCAGCGGCTTACGCTCTGTGCTCTGCCTCGGCTTCTCTCTCCTGTCCAAACTCTTCCTCCGAGTAGGTCCATCATCATCTCTCACGACGCCGCTGCGGCAAGGCAACCTCTCTACTGTTGTGATGAATTTCTTGAGGTGTCTCATGTATTCAGGGTATTGTTCAAGATCACAGTGGTTTCCTCCTTCCACCCAAAGCGGCTCATACTTGTCTTTGCACAGTTCCCATAGTTGTTTCCCATGACAACAGTCCACTACTTCATCCGAAGTTCCCTGCACCACATATGTATTTAATAAACTCAAAAGTTTAAAGCGAAAATGTATTTCAAAAGCCTAATAAGCCTTAACTAACTTACATGAATGATGAGAACAGGGCAATCGACATATGGGATTTTGTCGATATTCTGCAAATCAAAAACACATGTGGAGAGTGGGACAAATTAAGGAAGAAATGAAAGTAATTATCTCTATTTACCTTGTAGATGTCGAACCAATAGGTTTTCTTAACGGAATACATTACTCTTAAACCGGAGAGGATTGGGCTGTGGAGTACGACGGCTCTCAACAGAGGTAACCGGGAAGCAACATGTAATGTGGGACCGCTCCCTACAGACTGGCCGTAGAGGATAACATCTTCCTGTTTAGAGCCGTAGGTTTCTTCAAGACACTTATAAACAGCTTCGATATCAGCATACGTGTTATGCTCACTCGGCTTCAATCATAAGAAGAAACCAATGCTTAGTCCTAAATGGAATAATGTAACCCAATCACTTGAGGTTGATGGTGGTAATTAGAGGGACAAACCTTTCCAGTTGATTGTCCATACCCGGAGTAATCGTATCTACAAACAAGATAGCATTAATAACTTAACTAATCAAATATCGCAAAGGCTAACTGATTTGAAACAGAGAAATCTTATTAGTCCAACATTTAACAAAAACAAAAAAAAAAACATGTTTCTCCAACACAAGAAAAACAGAACCAACAAATAATCTTACAGAAAAAAGAGAGAAAAACATGGTCTCTCAGTTGTCTGGGGAAGAATAAGATGAGGCCAAAACCCAAACAAAATCAACAGAAAATAGAAAGAATATATACTCATTTAAAAATAAATATATTTATATATATATCATTAAGAACCAATCAAACACAAGTAAAGAAAGATATACCCCATGAGATTAACCTTGAGATGGATGCTAAGCTCGATGAAGAGCTCATACATCTGTCCCAGATCAGTGGCGTTTCCATGCGAGTAGAGCAGCGTCGAGGTAGCCATCGGGTGCCTCACGTACATGGCCATTATCTCCGTGCCTCTTCGGGTCTGAAGCTTGTGGATTTCCACGTTTTCTCGGTGTGAGTAAGGGGCGAGAAGCAACAGTCCCGTCACTTCCTCCGTGACCACCTTGTAAGACGGCGGACTCGGAGGGAAGAAGGCGAACTTCGCCGCCACGGAAGACGTCACCCCTCCCATCTCCTTCCTTCCTTCCTCACTCGGTCTGTATCTACGCAAATAGCATTCCCCTTGTGATTCTTGAGATTTGAAGCTTTTTGTTCTTCTTTTTATTGGGAAGAGATAGACGGAGACTGCTAGTATTCAGCAATAACAAGTGGCTTTTTACCAGTTTGTTTACATTCTTCTATGATTCTTTTCATGATTCCAAGGCTAAAAATATGCAAAAGCTGATAACTACTTTCGACAAGGTAATGTGACTATGTCCATCTAGTTTGTGTAGGGGTTAGGTTTGGGCAACGTACCTTCTTTGTGATTTACTTTTTATATCAATATCCAACACTCTTGCTTAAAAACATCACAAAGAGTATAAGTAAGAACACCCAAAAAAAAAAAAAACTATATAAGACTTTTGATCTGAAAGTTTATCCCCAAAATAATGAATAGGACTTTTTTAATATATAGATGTTGAGCTGATATTAAATAGTAGTATCAAACTATTAGGTGTATTATCCACGGCCAATAGAAGTGGACAATCTATTATTGAGAGAGAAAAAACTTTTCCCTCCAAGCAGAAGGATTACACTAATAATTCCAAAGTGTTTTGCTAAGACATAACAAGGTGGACAATAGCATGTGGGAGGGGAAGAGGAAGGTATGTAATTTCATAAAACCATGTGTTAAAAATATATATTAATAAAATTTAATTGAAAAGGTTATTTTAACAATGATTTGTATACTTTTTTCTTTTAAGTTTCATTTGAAATTTCATCTTATTTTTCTTTTTCAAAGTTTTTATATGAAAACATAATAAAGAGGGAGAAAGCAAGTAATTTCTTTTAAAGTGGTGGGTCATAACTCCCCACCATTGACAGCTTCAAAATCTTGTTTTGCAGAAAATTATAAAAATGAGGAAAAGCATATATAAATCCATTATAGAAATAGTTTATTATTGAAAATGATAAGGAATACTTCAATCAAACATTGTCCATGAAGGCCAAACGGCAGTACTGGCCACTCATACAAAGACACTGGAATTATTGTTTAAATAAATAAAATCAAATTTTAAGTAAAAAAAAAAAAACGAGCAGAGAAGAGGAAGAGGCACGTGGGTCATGCATGGTATAGCCATGTTTTTTCTTTAATCTAGAAGTTGTAGTTCTGGTCTTGGTCAAGGAGCTTATCATCGTGACAACAAGCAAAGCTCATGTACTTCTCCATGGGACGGTGGCAATCGAAGCAGTTCATCTTCTCCGGAATCCGACCGCTCCGAGCATTGATGTGGAAATCAAAGTGGCTGCATGGTTTCCCGGTTTCCAGGAGAATCTCGTCGTGGTGGTGGTCGTACATTGCCTTGGTGTAGCCTTTAGTGGGAACGTGAGTTTTCCAGGTTCGGTGGTAGACGGTCACAGTCCTCTCAATGGCACCGTGAGTTATCATCACTATCTCAGGTCCTTTGCTCAACAGTGCCCATCCTCCAAGCTTGTCGTAGCTTAGTATCTTTTTGATTCCTTGCATCACCTAATCGATTTATAATACACCGAAGTATAGAAAATCTCACATTGAAAATATGTAAAATAATATATAAGAGATTTGGTTCACTCCACTTATGGTTAATTAGTTTTAAGTTGGAACCTACGTTATGAAAGAAAAAAAAAAAAAATCCAACGTTATAGCTAGCTAGGTTAGTAATAGTACGTACCTCGTCGTGATCATCAGCTTTGCCGAGTTGAATCTTGGAGTAGAGCATGCTCTCGAGTCTAGCCCAGAAGAACCACATCAATGCAGGCTCGGCCCAACTATGGCTCAGATTTTCAGCCCTGACGGCTTCACTGATCCGCCTGATCTGTTCCATGTGGCTGTGGTTACGTTTACCAACATAAGCCATCTCCAGCTTCACGTTGGAATCTTTGGCCGTTGCTTTGGCTGCCATTGTGAACCTTCTTATCCAGTCCAAGTCATCTCCTCCGTACAAGAATATGTAATTTTCCGGGTTTATCTGTAATTAATCAAATCATCTCATTTTACATCCTATTTAAAAATATATTTCATTTAGATCTGATCATGAGAATTCTCCGAACTAACTACAATCTGAATCGAACTAACGGAACTAACCGAACTTACCAAACCGAACTAAGCGAAGTAACCAAAATCTGAACCGAAATAACCAAAATCTAAACCGAAATAACCAAAATTATCCGAGTTTTATTCAATTCAAACCAAAAATTTTAATGAATTAACCGCAAAACCGAAAAAATTGGAAAAAAATTTGAAACCAAACTAACCGAAAAACGAACAAAACCAAACTTTTCGATTCACTTCAGTGAGATTTTGACTGACCTGAACTAACAAATTCCAAACTAACTGACCCGAACTAAGTGAAGAAACTGAACCAGCAGGCCTAGATGAGACTGTGGTGTCTAAAATGGAACTTTTTTCTATTCCCCCAAGTTAATTAATATATTAGGTCAAACCAGATGTCTTAAATTATTACCCAATTGAAAATGACAGAGTCGATGCCATCAACGACGAGGTTAAGCGTAAGGGTCTCCCTCCTCCAGAGCTCTTCCTCACGAGCTCTAGTGAAAGGGAAAGCTTCAGTTCCCCAAATCCAGATCATGTGAAGCGCATTGAGACTAGCCTCGTTGCCTTGTGGGTCAAGCACCACAAGTATTGGCTTGTTCATGAAATGCCATCTCTCTCTCATAAACTCCACCGCATGTCTCTCTATCAGCTTCGGACTGTCCACTGTGTACCATGGCATAGGCGCACGGAGAGCCTCGAATTTCTTCTGCAGGCTCGGAGATCTTTCGAAATCTTCGATAGGATCCACTATCGGAACCCACACAACCTCGTAAGGCATATGGCTCTTACCATCTATTCCCAGCAAGTTACTCCTCGACTCTGTGTATATTTGCTCGAAAATCGATAGCTCGTCTTCCAATATGTTGAGGTCAGAGATGAGAAGCAACACTGTCTTCCTCCTCAACACATCCAAGTGAACCTGCATGCAGCAAGATTCATTAGTACATTAGATTGCATGCATGAATGGGCTTAAAAGAAAGTTGACATAATATATATACAGAAACCTTTCTGTAAAGTAAAGATAATATGATATATTATTGTGTTGTGTTAATGACTTACAAGAGACTTGTATATATACACAAAACTTAGACCTATCTCAACTAGAAATAGAACTTATCTAAATCTTATGATATATATCTAAAATATATAATCCTTATCACAATAAGATTTATATTATAATATTCGGTTTGGGCTTCATAGACTTCATGGGCTTCACTTCACAATCGGACTTTAACGGTCCGTAATTTCTGGTCCGCAAGATACATATCTTGCTTCCCAATATATCTCTAATACTCCCCCGCACGACAAACGTGGGATGCAACACGCAAATCTGCAATCACAAAGCAGACTACGTATGTCGTGGACACTATGTGGAGGAAACAAATCAGTAGATTTCTCTGGATATAAATTTCGACTTTAAATAAGGAGGGATGAAAACTTCAACTCTTCTTTGGTCTTGACAATGGGAATATATCCCGTGGGCGCAACTGCAGCTCCAAAAACAATCGTCCTTCTCTTGGACAGTCCATAACTCGGACTAAACAATTTGACCTAAAAACTTAACGTTCCACTGGAACTCCCCCGTAATGGTTAAACTATAACCATAAAATTCCAAACTATGGAATAACAAAACATCTTAAGAAATTCTAAACTATAGAAAATCTTAGATAAAAAATAACCCATGTGAAACCACAAACCCATAAACTCACTAAGAGTTTTAATAATTCTTGCACAGCCAACCAAACCAATAATATTTAACTAAAATCTTATTGACTCCTAAACGTATTAAAACTAAACCTAACAATTGTTATAATAAGTAGAAACCAAACGATAATGTGACAAATTCTTCACGTACTCTTTAAATAAGAACTTGACGTTTTTGCGTTACGTCTTCGTCCGGGTCTTCACTACATGTATCATCATCTCCTTCATCGTCAACACCACCGATGATAAGCATCATCAAAGATTAAAAATTATAACTCGAGAAATTTTGTTTTTGATCCCTAAGAATCGAATGCTCTGATACCATGTAAAGTAAAGATAATATGATATATTATTGTGTTGTGTTAATGACTTACAAGAGACTTGTATATATACACAAAACTTAGACCTATCTCAACTAGAAATAGAACTTATCTAAATCTTATGATATATATCTAAAATATATAATCCTTATCACAATAAGATTTATATTATAATATTCGGTTTGGGCTTCATAGACTTCATGAGCTTCACTTCACAATCGGACTTTAACGGTCCGTAACTTCTGGTTCGCAAGATACATATCTTGCTTCCCAATATATCTCTAATACTTTCTCTTGGTGGAACCATCTTGCAGTGGTGTGCTGTGGTTTTTAGGATGAATCAAGGCCGTGAGAATCTTCATGTTATCAATGTGAGTGGTGTCGAATAGAGAATGCAACATCTTTAAGGATTCTGAGTTCCTCTGCTTCTCTGCAAATTCATCTCTTAATTTATCAGCAAAGAGACAGAGATGACGCTATGATTATTGTAGATTTTGTAGGACAGGGTTCTTAGCATAATATAAGAACCGTCTCTTAATTTTAACTAAGAAAAAATTAAGAAACGGTTCTTAAATATCTTATTTAATAACGGTAAAAAATTAAAATTAAGAGATGATTCTTATATTACGTTAAAACCTCTATCATAAGAATCCCGCGATAATCATGCCCTATGCCCTGTGTGTTGAATTTAGACTGACCGTACTACAAACCTATGTGACGGTAGCAAAGCCTCAAGGTCTCAGCGAGATGGTCGTGAATGTTCTTGAGCTTGTTAGCTAACATGGACGTTTCCCATGAATCCATTTGAGTGTTCATCATCCTGGTAAAAGTAAAAACTAATTAATATCATTGAAGAGGCGCAACTCAAAACAATAAAAGATAAATATATATAATAAGTCTTATCGTAACTCGTGTCCCATAGCAGTGATCATGTTGATCTGAGAAATGCAAGCCACGATGCTTCTTATGGTCCAATAAACAGCAATTGGAATGGTAGAGATGATTCTTGATAGATGAGGATCGTCCAGTGTAATGTAGCGATCAGGTAACTCGCTGAGTTCCACTACACATGCGGTGACGCTCTTCATCTCACGGATGAGATCATTGAGCCCATGGGATACAGACTCGAGGGTCACTCTGTTCTGAACAGGGACGAGCTTAAGCATAGCTAGGGACTTAGCGAGCTGGTTCTTTGAGTGGAAGTGAACCAGAAGCCAGAATTCTCCGTAGTTTAACGCAAAGGCGGCTAGAGTGAGGACTAGCTTGCCGTGCCAGTGGAAGCTCGACAGGTGTTCAAACACTGACATTGTTATCTCATGTGCGTCTGATCCCGTCAGCGACTTGTAGGCTATCTGCAATAATTGAAGAAAAAATAATGGGCAATTCTTTTATTTTTTTTAAGTTTTTTGTCACAAAATAGCTTTCGAAAAATAAAATGATCAAAATATTATTTTTTTTTTGAAATTTTGATTTTTTAATTTTTTTTTTTGAAATTTGAAACTCCATCCCCAAATACACTATTTTAACTCTTACATTAAGTCTAGATTAGTTAACCCTAGGGTTATACATGCATTTATATGCATTTTTAACTTTTACTAAAACATATTTGGGTCATTTTCTTTATTAAGAACTATTTTTGTGAAAAACAAATTAAAATGAATTATCTAAGAGAATTTCTCAAAATTAATAGCCTTAAAAAAATATAATAGCCTTTATTGCTTGGTTTACAAGTTATGTTGTAAATTAGGTTTTGGTGGTGGTACATGGTACGTATGGTTTAAAACTTGGATTTCCAATTCGAGATAATTAATTAAAGCAACATATGTTATAAACCGATAAAGTTCAATATTTATCATGAAGTCTACCAATATTTTCTAATGAAGTTATGCTACCTCGCAGGCGACGCGATCGATAGCGTATGAGACGCTATCAAGAACGCTCATCATGCTTGATTGCATCAGTTTATGATCCTCCGTAGGCAACGGGAGCATCTGGTAAACTCAAACAAGTGCTTAATTTAATATTATATATCACAGGAATAAAGCAATGACATATATTATTGATTCATGCATGCATTATGCGTATGTGTATATTGTATACTAACGGAGGCGTTGGAGTCGTCGGAGTCAAGAGTGGCACGATCGAGAATATCTTCAACGAGAGAGAGAAGGCCACGCACTTGGACTTCGCGAGCATCAGGGGAGTGTGTTTGTTGGATGAGTTTCAGAATCATGCTTTCGTCCGATGACATCGTTAGTCCCGCGGTCGTCGCAGCAGCTGGTACCATCTCTGTTGTCTGAGTTTTACCAGCTCTACTGCTGTGGCCTGCCAGTTGCTGAGCTTGCTGGGACTTTGTCAGTGACTCCATTCTTGTGAAGAGAGCTGAGAAGAAGTGGGAGTTTTGACTGTTAATTGTGTGTGTTCTGTGAGTCATTGGAGACTCCAGATTTTCCTACCTTATAACCATTGTAAAATTGGGTATCAACTTCTTTGCTTCTGAAACAATTTAGTGCAAGTCTACAAGAATATATATTATTATTTTATAATAATAAATTGTAATTTTTAAGAAAATTAATGAGAGAATTTCAATTATACCACAAAGTTTGCTACTTTGCTTTGATTCTAATGTTACTTCCCCTCATGCCATGGAATTTTAAGGATTATGTCATTTACTTTTAGTTACTTTACACATATGTATATATCGCATATCGCTTAATATATACATATATATGAACAAAAGGGTTTGAAATTTGATTCTTTTCTCTGATTTGGGTAAAACTATGGATTATAGTCTTATAGATAAAGCTAAAAAAGAAGCAAAGCTAGAGTGGCCAAGGATATACGAATCAAATGCTTTTTTCTTTTTTTTTTCTTTTTTTTTAATACTAATTCCGTTTCATTTTAATTGTAGTTTTGGGTTTATGCACATATATTAATAAAATATATAATTTTATATATTTTCAAAATAAAAACACAATTATCTATACACCTAACTATATTTCGACCAATAGAAAAATAAACCGAAGAATTTTATAAATATTTTTTACATTGAAACTATAAAACAACACTTATTTTGAAACGAAATTTTTTCTCTACAACGATAATTAAATCGAAAAGGATTAGTGATTTTTGGTTTTTGTTAATATTGAAAATAAACGTTACTGAAATTTAATCTGCATGACTTGTTGTCTTTTAAAAATTTTAGCACAAACTTTTGTAATTTGGATTTTGGACTGAATTTGTAGGAGACAGATATTGAACAAGATCGTGAGAAAGAGACGGCGCTGTGTAGGAGCTTTTCCAATTCTTCTTCCCCAATACAGGAACGTGTTTTTTTACTTGGAGCTTTGACCAATCAAGTAAAGACTTGACCAATGAAAGACACCAAGTTGAGAAATACATAAACTGTTTATAAATTATACATATAAATAATGGGCCTTGGGTCCAGACAAAGGCCCAAAATAGAAGGAAGCGGCTCGTTCGTAGATATTTTTGGTTTGTGATGAATGGTTGGTTAAAAACCTAACGGAACGCGTCGCATCCTCACTCTTTCTCTTTCTTCTCTACGCGTCTTCTTTCGTGGTTGGCGTCGTAGATTCTTAAGAGAGAGAACAAAAAATATCTCCGATTTGGATCTATTTCAGCATTCCTTTCCTCAATTCTATCACAGATAGAACTTGAATCCACCAGGTAACTTGTTCTTCGTTTGTTCGCCGCTGTCCTCCCTTTCTGCTTCAGTGTTTCTCGGGGGACATTTTGTGGTGTTTAATTCTATTTTTCAGATTGATTCTTCTTTATCTGTATCCAGATCTGTGAGATTGTGATGGTTTCTATCTATTTTGATGTTTGGGGATTGTTTTCCTGTTAGTGATGTTGATTTGCACCACTTAACGAATCTCTCTCTCTATTTCATTTGCAGAAGTGTTTGTTTGTTTGATTGCTATGGTTGCTACCGCATCTGCAGTCCGTTACGCACCTGAGGATCATTCTCTTCCCAAGCCTTGGAAAGGCCTTGTGGATGATCGTACTGGCTACTTGTACTTTTGGAATCCTGAGACCAACGTTACTCAGTATGAGAGACCAGCAGCCTCCTCCTCTCAACCTCCTCCCAAGCTTGCTTCCGTTCAGGTTCAACATACAAATGGTAATAGTAGCTATCTCCCTGCCAAGGATGGTGATGTTCATTCCCGTAGAGGCAGTAGTGACCTTGGACCTAAGGTTGACTCTGCCTCCAGGTTTTCTGAGGTACTTACCATTTTTACTTGTTTTTTTCTTTTTGTGTTCAACTAATTACCCTTATTATTTGATCCTTGGTGTCGATATTGAATCTTTGGTGTTTTTCTTTTGGTGCATGTGTTAGGTTGCGAGAAGTGGAACTCCTTATTCGAATGGTGGACTTGGGAATTCTGCCAGAGGTCCTCCTCCTTCATCAGCTCCTGGGAATGATATCTCCCCCGAGGATTATTGCTTCCGTCATGAAATTACAGTCAGTGTAAGTATCTTTCTAGTCAAAACACAGTCGCCTTGATCTTATATTTCCCCCTCCACCTCTTTTGTTCGTCCCTTAACTGCCGCACTGTAAAACCTTTTATTACATTCAGTAAAAACATATCTTTCACTGTGTTCATCTCAAGCAGCTTACTTTAGATTATATATACATATTAGTTGCTAAAACTGTAACTGATACTTTTTATTCTCTCCAGGGGGGCCAAGTACCACCACCTCTAATGTCCTTTGAAACTACTGGTTTTCCTCCTGAGCTTCTGCGTGAGGTAAGAATTTACGTTTTGTAGTATATTGTAAATGACTAATGAACCCCTCAGACCTACTGTCTTAGTTGTCCATGTCTCTACCAATTAGCTGAATCTGTGTAGAGTCTTATGCTCCGATCTAATTTATGGAGGTTGACCTTATATTAGGCTTATTTTGTCACCTTAGGTTTAACATTTAGAGTCAAAAGTTTATATGCCGTATGCACTCTTTTTCTCTTTTTGGTTTTTGTTTTCCCAGGTGCGATGTTTGCTCCTGGGAGGAGCTAATGTCGTACACTGTACTACTTCTTTGAGGTCCTTGCAAAATATTTGGAGTGGCCTTTATGGTGGACCAAATTTTTTGGAAAGGGCTTCCAAAGTCATGCAAGCTTGCCTGTTAACGGTGTGATGATTCATATCACCACCGGGTCCAGACAGAAGAAAAGGCGTCCTCCTGCTGCAGGTTTCATCAGTAATCTTTTGCCGCCTGCAAATGGGGGGATGGTGCTTCTTCTGACATGAGCCACCATTTCCATAAGCCAAATAAGAACCTTGGTGCCTCCTCTTCTCATAATAGGACCTCCTGGTTCTCTCTGCTTTCTTAGGTACTCAGTGCAGGTTTCTCTGCTCCAACTCCAATTCAAGCTCAGTCGTGGCCAATTGCGATGCAAGGTAGGGACATTGTAGCCATTGCTAAAACTGGCTCGGGAAAAACTTTGGGTTACTTGATTCCTGGCTTCATGCATCTTCAACGCATCCGGAATGATTCGCGAATGGGTCCTACAATCTTGGTATTGTCTCCAACGAGGGAGCTGGCTACACAAATCCAAGAGGAAGCTGTTAAATTTGGGAGGTCGTCAAGAATTTCGTGTACGGTAAGTAAACGTCACTGATTTTTGCAACTTGTCAACGTTCTACTTGTTTAGTACTCCTCTAATGTTGGTGATCTTGTTATCTATGCTACAGTGCTTGTATGGTGGTGCACCAAAAGGTCCTCAGCTGAGGGATTTAGAAAGAGGAGCAGATATCGTGGTTGCGACTCCTGGACGATTGAACGATATCCTTGAGATGAGGAGAATTAGTCTGCGTCAAGTATCTTATCTTGTGCTAGATGAGGCTGATCGAATGCTGGACATGGGTTTCGAACCTCAGATAAGGAAGATTGTGAAAGAGATTCCCACTAAGCGTCAAACCCTTATGTACACAGCTACATGGCCAAAGGGAGTCAGGAAAATTGCAGCTGACTTGCTTGTCAACCCTGCGCAGGTCAACATTGGCAATGTTGACGAGCTTGTGGCTAACAAGTCGATCACACAGGTATGGTTTGATACCATTGCTATCATAATCTTTGGTTTTGCTATGACCATTTAAGCAAAAAAAATTCAATCTACTTTTTTTTTCTGGACACACAGCACATTGAAGTGGTAGCACCGATGGAGAAACAGAGGAGGTTAGAGCAGATATTGAGGTCTCAGGAACCAGGCTCAAAGGTGATAATATTCTGCTCAACCAAAAGGATGTGTGACCAACTAACTCGCAATATAACCCGCCAATTTGGAGCTGCTGCTATACATGGAGACAAGTCCCAGCCTGAGAGAGACAATGTTCTGAATCAATTCCGCAGTGGCAGGACTCCGGTTCTCGTTGCAACTGATGTTGCTGCTCGTGGACTGGACGTTAAGGACATCAGGTATATATCTTGTAATATATAAATAACCAGAATTCGAATCCTCTTGATAATACAATTTTGTTGGATTACAGGGCGGTCATAAACTATGATTTTCCCAATGGAGTGGAAGACTATGTTCATAGAATCGGAAGAACAGGAAGAGCTGGAGCGACTGGTCAGGCATTCACATTCTTTGGCGATCAAGACTCGAAGCATGCTTCGGATCTGATCAAGATCTTGGAAGGAGCAGACCAGAGAGTTCCTCCTCAGATCCGCGAAATGGCTGCACGTGGTGGTGGAATGAACAAATTCAGCCGTTGGGGTCCTCCTGGCGGTCGTGGTGGTCGTGGCAGCGACTCTGGTTATGGTGGCAGAGCTAGCTTCGTTTCACGTGACAGGTAAATTGATAAAAACAAGATATATAACTTGTCGGTTACAGAAGAAAATATGATTCTGACTTTGAGATTTGTATAATAATTAGTGGAACGGGAAGCAGAAGCAGTAATGGATGGGGAAGAGGGCGTGAAAGGAGTCGTAGCCCGGAGAGATTCAACAGAGCTCCACCACCGTCTTACTAATGACATTATTATATTATTATTTTTGGCCGATGATGAAGAAACGTTACATTGAAAACAAAAGACATGTAGTAAAACTAGGATTGTTTGTTTTCTCATGTATTTCCCTTAATGGTTATATTATGTGTTATGCTACGACTTCCGCAGACCAACCAATTAAAATCAAATTGTTAGTTTGGTTCATGTTTTCTTACTCAAGAATATCCTCGTCAACAAAAGTCGTATCTTATCTGCATCAGTGAGTACAGAAGAGAAATGCCTTCAAGGTAAACATTGCAAAATAAACCCATTGATACTGAAGTTTGTTGGTGTTACAAACTTTTGGGAAGTGGGTGCTTCGACTAATGAGTAATGATAGTTGGATTTGGAGAAGTATCTAAGAAACATTGTGTTTGTCTCACTGTCTGAGTCTTCTTCGTTATCTTTTTTTCACCATAACCGGTCGCAGTTATTACAATTTCCACTGTCGAAAAACTCTCATACATGAAGAAGAAAATAACAGTTTTAGATGGTAATATGTGAATATGGTTAATTGCATCTAAAAGTAATATTCCCTCCGTTTCATATTACTTGTCGTTGTAGGAGAAAATTTTCGTTTCAAAAATTCACAGCAAAATCTCAAAGTTACGTTTTAAGTAATTATTCTAAGTATCCATTAACACAAAAATAAAAAGATAACCAACTTTACACCAATCCACATATCCATTAACACAAAAATAAAACCTTTATATGTTTTAATATACAAAAGAATTATACACACTTATTTGGATCTTGCTGTTCATTAATGAAACGGAGGGAGTATGTATTTTATATACCATGTACTTTATCCAATTAGATAAAATAGTCAGATAATAAATTATAAAATTATTGTTAGTTCACAGTGTAATTTTCCTTAATTATTTTACTGAGTGAAAGAGACTCTACCAAAGCCAAGATGTCCAATCTGATACAATTCCAACCAAACTCTCTCAGCTTCTACTCTCGCACTGACTCTTGCCTCATCCTCTCCCTTTAACGACACCGGTTTCTCCTCCTCTTCCTTCGTCAGGCTCCCATCTCTCTCCACCACAAACCTGTGGTCATCGAACTCTCTGTCTCCTCCGCCGCAACATCCACCACTCACCGTCTCTGATCTCCGGTGGTGATGAAACCGCTGATCATCACGCTCACGGTTAATCTTTTTCCTCCGCTTCTTACTCAGGCCGATACATTTCCGGCCAATCATCCACGGGACCTTAACGAGGGCAAGAGTGAGGAGGTTCACGACGGCGCAGGGACAACAGCAAAGCGCTACACAGTCTGCGATCGCCGCTGCTGCCCACGACCGACACCTTTCCCCGGAGCATTTGACTCTCGGCGCCGCCTCATTATCGGTTCCATTACTCCGGTGGGATCCGCTTTGGTCTTTACGTGAAACTCGATGTGGCTTTTGGTTTCTCTCTTCCTCCATTTATTAAAAATTTATAGTTCCTGCTGGTAAGAAATTAAAAAAAAAAAAAAACGCTTAATAGCTGGTAAAACTAGGATATATAAATCAAACGTTACATATATAATCGTATATATACGATTTTTGTCCATATGTGAGTATGTGTATATAAGATATATACATATCTGAATCGTTTGATACGTAAAGAGAGATATAGGAAAGAGCATCAAAAGATTTTTCCCATGCACTTTAACTTATTGACCAGACAGTTTCAGGTGGATTCAAAACTCACTCACGCTCTCTCTGGCGCGTATTAACTAATGTCCCAGCCAAAAAAAAAAAGCCTTTTATTCGATGTGAATATGTGATTACGACCTTAATCAATATTGAGTTCTTTTGAAATGTGGAAGTTATGAAGTTATTGACTGTTAAGATCGGGGTTTTGTGCTTTAATTAAGACTGGTTTGGTCCGGTTAGCTAGTAAATCAAAGGCGTTGAACGAGCGTTTTTTTGTTGATTTGGGGAAAATAATATCTTTTAATTATTTAGTTGTGTGGATGAAAAAGGTGCTAGTCTGGTTTTTTTTGGCTCTTTTACATTAGATTGATTTCAAAGGGAAAAATAGAGATGTCTTATTAACATAAAATAATTATATATCAGTGAGATAACGTGGATTGATATTGCGGGAGGTCCTATTTCACATGGGTTGCAGGGTCTAGGCATGGCCCAGTTACGTGGCCCGTTACCAAACTACAAGAACACACAATATATTATTGCTAGCTTATTGGTAACAAATATAACATACCTTGATGGATCATCACCCTAGGATTTTAAAAGGAATTTGCAGTCAACCAAAAAA